>LD352237.1:33409-44560 GCA_001465055.1 Ptychodera flava | reverse complement strand
CAATTGGCTATCGACCTGAGAATCAATAAACCCGGAATGCTCATCTACTGATTGACGAAGTTCACGGACACCTGTTGACCCCTCTTCTTGCTGACGACGTTCACGTTCACGTTGACGTGATTATATTTGTATATATATATATATATATATATATATATATATATATATATATTTATATATTTATTTATTTATTTATGTTAAGAGAGACGACACTACTGTTGTGTATTTTGATATATATATATATATTTATTTATTTATTTATTTATTTATTTATTTATGTTAAGAGAGACGACACTACTGTTGTGTATTTTGATGACATCGTGTGCCACTCTTGGCCTGTAGTTGTTAATCTTGGTTTAATTTTTTTTCCAGCCATGCGTCATACCATGTAAATTGTAATACATGATATTATAGGCTTTAAATCTTTTGCTTTATTTGATCGTCCCATTGTTGTTTCCCATATCGTTTATAACGCGGCCTGTGAATGGACTAAACAGCCACAGGTAATATTTGCACATTTTTTTATGTAAGACGCCATTGGTGGATAAATATAGAAATTTCGTCATGAATTTCCCCGACATTGTGAACGGTTACCGGAAGAAGAGCCATGGTATTTTCACTCAACAAGGAACATATAACATATACTCGTCAGTAGTGCTTGGCAAGCGACTGGGTGTAACGCGTTGACGACACATTCGAAATGTCAGCACTTGCACGTTCTGGTAGTGGTAGCTATGGTAAGCACAACCAAACTGTGTTGGATTCTTGCAATCCCGGAGATTTGCTCGAGTTCACTCGCGGCTGGTATTCACATTGGGGAGTATATGTCGGCGACGGACAGGTAGTGCACCTCACAGGTGAAAATGACGGTATCGGCGATGATATAGGTAATCCGCAACACGTCTTCTCTGTGTGGGGAAAGCAGTTCAACAAAGCGAAAGTGAAGTGTGAGAATTTCTGGAACATCGTGTACGATTGTAAAGCGATAATCAACAACGACAAAGATGGCAGTCAGTCTGCGGCCTCTGTCGAAGAGATTGTCGAGCGAGCGTTCTCGAGCCTCGGCGAAATTGGCTACAACGTTCTGTGGAACAATTGCGAGCATTTCGCCAAATGGTGTCGATATGGCAAGAAAGAGAGCAGCCAGGTAGCGTAATTATTCCGTTGTATTTGATCTTCACCATGACTTTGAGGTAAACATGGCTCTGTGGTGTACGGTGTCTCATAACTCGGTCATAGGTAGAACGGGGCAGGACGTGATGTCCGTTATATTTTGGTGCACACCACAACCCCAGGCAAACAGCATAAGGCTGTCCGTAAGATCTGGCGAAAATACTGAAACGAAAGTGAAAGTACCATATTATGTTTACACTTTAAATGTAAATTTAAGTGTGTGATAAAGCATAACTGTTTGAACACCGCCGCTAACATTTTCGTGCCTGGTGCTAGTGCAGTGAAAAACTGAAAGAAGCCATGGACCAAGAAAAACATCAGAACAAAACGAAGCACAGAGGCAGCCAGTTTTAAAATATTTAACTATATAGGTGTTCTTGCATGTGGTGTTAACGTGTTTTAGGAAATTAAGATGAATATGGGAAATAACATGTTAGCTGTTCATGACTGGCGAAGTACAAACCTCCAAGTGATACATCTGTGAACTTCAAAACCTGGCAGTTTTACACATATGCAAAACATGTAGCATGATGTACAGGTTAGGTTTACAATGTAATAGCTCTGCATGGCAGGGCTGTGTGTTACGGGCGTTATACGGCCTCCCACCAGCACGGTGGGAGGCCGTATAATGCCAGTAACCCTGCCATGCAGAGCTAAGGTTAGGTAAAATCCTGCACCTGTACCTCCATTGACCGTCACAAACAGATAGAATCACTGTGGAGACCAGATTGTGTATCCATTGTGGTAGTCGTAGTTACCACATTTTGTAGAATTCTAAGCTTCTTTGATTTTATATAGGTATATATACACACACACACACACACACATATATATATATACATATATCAGAATCATTTTGGTATTTATAAAATTTCAATAACAAAATAAACAGAGATCAATCCTTGTAACATCTAATGTCTGTATGTCTTTTCAGACAATGACCACAAACAGCAAAACAAGCAAAATGATTTTTAGCTCGCATTTGGTAAATGTTTACATATCAAAGAGAGGTTATCTTATAAGGTGAATCAGTTCATTTGCATCCCATTTGTTTCGTTTACTGAATACTACAGTAACCAATCTCTAATGGTATCTTGACACAATCAATTGCAATATATGTATCCTGGTGCATGTGGTGTGTTTGTGGTGGAAGGGAAACTTAGGGTCAGGTTCAGCACTCGTTGATCCTGCTGCACAGTTTCTTCATTACATATATACCTCCATGTACACTATTCACAACCAGTTGACAAATAGTTATAACCCGATCCATGATCATCACAGATGGAGTTCTTTAATATGCAAATTTACATTTCTTCTTGAACGAGCACAAAGCTTAGCAGTGTTTTCGGATTTAAACAGTGCAACATGAGCTGTATACATCCTACACTCTTCTCCTTTCATGTTGTTGCTCGATCAAGGTAGCGGGTTAACCGGTTGGAACGGGCATGCCAAATGATATATTTGAAAGATGTAAAACCTGATCTCCCCTTCACCCCTCACGTCCATGTGTTGAAACCAACAATGATCTAATAAAGTTTACTTATTTTCAGTTTGTCAAATTGACTAGTATTCTCATTGCTTGATTATATTAGAAGAGAAGATTCTCCGGTTTCATTGATTTTGCTCATGTTTTTTATTAATTTTTTTTTTTGCAGGTCAATGGTTTTCTAACATACATGGGCATCGGACTTGCATCTGTTGCTGGACTCATGTTATTTACAAAGTATGCAACCAAAGAGCAAGAGAAAGAAAAGGCACACAAAAAATAAGCAATTCCAAGATGAAGAGGATCAACTCTTCTCAATGGAGATGTAGATCATCAGTTGGAACTTTTATGTGCGTCAGTTTGTTGATTCTATCTTCCAGTTGCTCAAAGTGTTATCCTGCGTTTCCGACATATCCGTCATTTTTCAAGTCTTCTTCAGAAAATTGATGGCAACTCATTTTGGTGCAATTAAACTCCTGTCAAATTCAACCAGGTAGCCATTACATAGAAAATTTTATTCGAGAGATGTTATGCTTAAAGCCAACTTTAGGAAACAAAAGTGAAAATGTCGCACGACTATAAGTAGGCAAAGTCTACAAACCCTAATAGTATATGCACAGGAGACTCTTACTAAATATACTTACCACTCTTATATCTTCAATTTCAAATGTAATTTTTTTTTAATTTCAAGTGCTTTTCTTCCAAAGCCATGACTCTGCATTCATATAAATATGTTAATCTCAAACATAGATTCTGATTGGCTTTCCCAGTGTTTGATTGTACAATGTATGTACCCATGTCAGTCCTTCACGGAAGGACTTACTGTTACCAAAACACAGTCACACTTTTCATTGTTGTAATGATGATCTTCATGTATGTCACTGAGAGTAGACATTAGCACAAATGCTGACAACTGTTATTTCCTGATGTTGTCCCTTGTGAATTCTGTGTTTATCATTTTAAATGAAATATTGTATACAGGAGCATTTACATTATCATTAGTATCCTACAGCTCATCAAAAGAAATTTCATTAGGAAAACCAGGTCTTCATTATTTGACTCCTCTCATGCTGAAGAACCTTGCATTGCAAACACTCAAGTCGTGACACAGGGTTCTTGCTAGTGACAGAGATGTTCCTGCTGTGCATACAGATTTGTGCAAATGACAATTGTTGAAATTGTTTTCTTACAATTTGTCTGAATTTATGTGGTTAACATTCTTCACTATTTCAAGCTTGTGTTGTCGTCTTGTACAACTACAACAGAAAATCCAACCTGGTTGTTTGTTATTGTTTCAAATTCTTGTCGGGGTTTTCCCTTCAAAATTTATGCGGTTGTTAGGATTTTATTTTGTGAATTTGTTTCTGTGTGCTTTGTAAGCATGATTGAAAAAAAAGCTGACTGTGCAATCATAGGTGTGTCTGTGAAAGCGCAAATTTGACATTGGTCTAGAGAGAACATACTTTTGCTGTAAACTGTTTTAGACCAAATTTAAATGGTCACACTTGGAAAGACATAATTTATATGTTGAGGAAAGATGTGAGAAATTTTTTCAATGTAACATGGTTTAAATGTAGATATTGTCAGATTTAGCTGAACCACTTGCAATAATAGCAGATGCTTTTGAATGACTTTAAAAATGTGAATAAAAAATGTGCCTTAATTGTCTAGCTAGTATGTGTATGGCTGGTGAGATAAGCTTATACCGGTATTTACATGTAAAATAAACTGATTTGCTATTACATTGGAGGAAGAAGAGTGAAGTTTTGTCATGGAAAATAGGTTGCAACACTCCTTATTTTAAAACACCATATGCATGCTTGACCTATACAACAAGACACTGCCAGGGACAACAACTAGGACAAAATGACAAGTGGTGTACAGTGTACACCAACAATGTCATATAAAGGTCAGGTGAGGTCATGACATACTTTTGCAATCCACCTGTTCTTGAGACTGTTCACAATCAAAGTATGATGCTCCTGTGACCTCACACTTTTCAGGATAAGGCACAGGGCAGTTAAATCTCACTTAAAGGTATACAGTCACATGTAATCTAAACATGCCCATATATGGTCAAAGGGGCGTTCCCTGGTATTCAAAATGCCCATGTAAGGGTGCTGTTTTTAAAAAGCGGCCACTCGCTTAAAATTTGTGATTGGTTAGATTTTCTCTTTCCATGGTAACTGTGGCAAAAATGGAACAGGTGACAGTATACCTTTAAGTAAAAACAATAAGCAGGGAAGGATCATTTGTGTGGCAGACTACAAATTGTAGAGAAACATTAGCATGTCGATCACATATTACGCATTCTCGTAAATGTGCGCAGCAGTAGAAAGCAAGACCTAATATTCCTTTGAAGGTGACAATATATCACAAAGGTCATTACACTCATCAATAGGCCAGGGGATTTTGAATATGGAAAGGTGGAAATAGTGAAAGACACGGTTTTAGCGAACAAAAGAGAAAATTGAGACATTTTGGTGTTGTATAGCATCTTTCGACTAGTACACCAATGCCAATACCTGACATATGCAAACGACATGTGTTAGTTTGTTAAATTTTGTTTTGTTCACAAGAAATGCCTCAAATAGACCTCTTTGCAATTAGTAACGTATGACACCAATTCACATCTAGGGTTACAGTACAAAATAGTCTGCTCCCCTGCCCCATTTCTACCGCTTGCTGTGCTGCTCACAAAAATAGGGTCAGCTGGGGTCAGGTGAGGTAGGTAATGGGCTATCGTGAGAAACACGCGACCGTGTAAGAAAGTATCATTGGTCAATAGTGCGAGTGCAGTGATTGCGCTGATTGTATTTCCAACTTGGAGCCACGTTCGAATTTGGATTTCGTATGTCCATAGAGTAATTTTACCTCCATAGATTCCCGAACCAACTGCCGTACAACGGCATTCTAGTATGCGAAATGAAGGATATATAGATATAAATACAGTATGTCAGTGTCACCAGGTCACGTCTGAGAAAAAAAATCATAGACAATAATCGTCATTTCGCCACTAAATGCCATCGTAGAAGAAGAAAGTCAGAAGCCGTGCGAATTCTTCAATGTTCGATGTTTCGTCGTTAAAAAATTCCCCTCCATGTCACCAATTCACATCTAGGGTTAGGTGAGAGACTGGACGTAAATTAGTAGGGAGGGGGAGGCGGGGGATTTTGCAAGAGAGTGACCAAAAAATCATGACCCTCCCCCAAAATTTAGTCCAAAAATTTATGTCCCTCCCCTAAAGCAAGGCTGAAAAATTTGTGACCCTCCCCCAGTTTCAAAAATATAGAATACTAGTATTACAAATTGATCGAATCTTCGACCTTCAAAATTTGAGGTGGGGATTTTCAACACAGGGCAATATAGATGGACACCACCAAAGGATGCCTGCAAATTTTTTATTTGCTTCTGCTTGTGACAAGAACAAATCTAGATATGGATGTCAGCCCTCCCAAAGAAAACTTTCAATGACACGGTGTCAGTCACATTTGACCAGCATGGGTAAAACTAATCTTGTACTCAAAAATCTGGATAATTCTATGCTACAGATTTTTCAGTACTTTCAATAAAAGGGAAACCCCTTATTTCTCTACCTACACAATATGCATTTCAATTGTTATGATAATGGTTTAATATACTGTTTAACTCTTACACTCTTTAAAGTAAGTAAACCAATTACCAGATAAAGGAGTACTGGTATTCTTGTTTCCAGTGTAGTATGGGTGGATTGTTCTGGGGAACACTGTAGGATAAACTCTATGATTAAATTAATTCATTGTTTGATTTTCTGCACATGTTTGAAACTGGGGAGGATCAAAAATGTTTCAGCCTTACTCTTGGGAAGCATCATGAATTTTTGGACTAAATTTTGGGGGAGGGTCATGATTTTTTGGCCACTCTCTTGCGAAATCCCCCCCTGCTAATTTACGTCCAGTCCCTTACATTTAACCGCAAACTAAACTGGCTTGACCATACAGATTATACGTAGATACTTCCGTTTTCCCGAGTATTCGATAACGCGCGTTTTGTACTATCAGAACAAGCTATAAACTGAACACGAAAATCACACGAGAAAAGCGTTTGAGTGAAATTGTAATTAGCTGTAAGCTTATTGCGCAGAAATCTTGTTCACATTTATCTCTGGCTACGTTGGCGGACGTTAAGTTTAGCGAACATAACTCGCGCGGGGAGAACGGAAATATTTACATCTCCATTCATCTAAATATGTAAGCTCACCAGATGAGACATGGTGATCGGAGGTTAATGAGCTAAATTGGTCGACGGTGACTCACTGGGCAACATTTTAGAAGTGCATGGCCAACAAGTGATGACGTCAAAGGTGTGTGTACTTAGGGGAGAACCATTTTATTTTTGGGGGGTATGGAAGATTTTAGGAAAATAAATTGTCACCAGGTGAAATAGAAGAAAAAAAATTGATCCTGTAATGGCCTTAGAAAAAAATTGTCATAACAGACAGAAGTGAAAAAATAATTGTCACAATGCACCTGACATGAGCAAAATTTTGAAACCTGATTCTCATGTATTCTTGGCTGGCGCGCCGCCATAGGCGGCGCAAATGTTTTTACCACAAGCAATTCTTATGTTTTTTTCCTAGCACTTATGATATAAGCATGCACTACATAGGTCTACTTTACACCTCAGTGCACTCAATGTTTTCCTTTCCTTTCCTTTTCTGACCCAAGAATTCAGGATTTCTGTTGCAATATCTCAATGGCATAGGCAGTATCTAAGGGAGACTATTTGACTTCTGTAAATTGTGTAAATTAAAACACAAGACAGGATTCGATAAACTAGTGTTATAATGAAACCAATATACTATTTTCTCAATATAGATATGTTAGAAAGATGTACAAGTTGACAATGACAAATTGAGGAACAACAAATATAATGAAATACAATGTGTCAGCCTTGTATCTCTGACCACATATCTTCCCTGAGAACTTAAATTGATGCTGCCGGGGTCATGTTAATTATAATATGACACCACATACCGGATCGATCGCTTACTATAGAGTCAGTAAACAGTGGCTAACTCTCTAAATAACTAATCTGGCTTCTCCTCTTTGAGGGCGAAGATGACTTAATAATCACACAACCAAGCGAAGGGGATACAAAACAAGAGAGCAACTGATGAAGGACCCCATTTTTGGTTCCAAAACACCGTTAAGACGAATCATTCAATCAAAAAACCGGTTTACCAGGGACCCAGATCACATGACCAGGGTCAAAACACTATCGGTTCCCGGTGTTTCGCCATGTATTCGGAGGAATGTGGGTTGGGGTGTCACTCGACAAATTGAAAACTTCAGGGCGGCGTTACTCAAAATGTGGAGAGGAAGAAGGGGGCTGGGGTTACTCAATTTTTTTACGCGAAATAAAGTGAAACAGCTCTCAGATTGCACCATTACACACATCCATTTCTCAAAATTTTCAATGCGAGAGGGGGGCACCCCCCTCTCGTGCTCTTCCCCCTTGGGTCTTCTAACAATTTTACTGGTAAAAGACAAATTGAAAATACCCCTCAGATTGCACTACACTGCACCATTGCACACATCAATTTCTCAAAATTTTCGCAGGATCTAGGACAAAACTGAACGGTTGTGAATTCGTCCTTTATTATCACAGAAACATAGGTTTTAATTGACCTCAGTTCAATGACCATTTTGGCAGTTACTAGTAATTATTATTATTATTATTATTATTATTATTATTAAAAATTGTTTAAAATGCACTACACGTACGTCTCAGAGCATTGTACATAGCTGGAAAAAATAATTTAAAAAGTACAACCACAAAAGAAATTAAAACAGAAAATTACACATAACACTGAGTAAAAAGATGGGTTTTCAAATTGCACTTAAAACTATCTACACTTCTAGCAGTCTTAATTTCAAATGGCAAATCATTCCATAGTAAGGGTGCACATACTGAAAACGCTCTCTGTCCATATGTCTTGTTAAAGTTGCCACGGGGCTGGGTTAAACATAATTTGTCACGCGATCGCAGGTCTCTAGCTGGTACATAAATCTAATAAATCTCTCAGATAAATAGGTGCATTTCCATGGATAATTTTGAATGTTAGCAACAAAACTTTAAATCTGATGCGGGCCTCTACCGGTAACCAATGTAAATCTTTGAGAACGGGTGTGACATGATCGACTTTGCGCGTACGAGAAACTAACCTCGCCGCGGCATTCTGTAGACACTGTAGTCGTGCAAGTTGTCCTCTGGGAATACCAAACAAAAGACTGTTACAATAGTCTAAGTGGGACGTCACAAATGCATGGACTGGTTTTTCAGTTGTTGATTTGTCAAGAAGTTTACGAATTTTAGCAATTCTATGCAAAGAGAAGAAACCATTTCTGCACAACATATTGATGTGGTCAGACATGCTACCGTCCCGACTTAAAGTAATGCCAAGATTTCTGACTGAAACTGAAGGGATTATGTCGCATTGACCAATTCTCAGACTGTCTAGCTTTGTCACATCAGATTTTAGACGTGATGAGAAGTGAATAACTTCAGTTTTGTTGTCATTTAGTGCAAGTATGTTAGATTTCATCCAGCTGTGGACGTCGTCGACACAGAGTCAATGTTATTCCGGATATCGTCAAGCCTATTGCAGATGACATTTGCGTATCGTAGTAAACATACCATATTCTGGCTTTTCATTAGAAACTGGCAGCTGGAGAAATGACAGAAGGTCACAGATTTTCCATTCCTGTTATATTCATTTGTCTTCATTCTCTGGCAAACAGAACTGTTTTTCACAAAATGTATTGTCATTGTTTGGTTGTTGAATATTGTGACTTAAACACTGATCATGCAAAATATTTAAACAAATATCAGTGTTCAATGTCATTTTCAAACAGTTTTACCAAGTGCAAAATAAACTGAAACTCCTCTCAGATTGCACCATTAAACACATCGATTTCTCAAAATTTCCAAAACGAGAGGGGGAACCCCCTCTTGTGCTCTCCCCTTGGGGTGTTCTAACAGTTGCACTTAGTAAAAAAAATTAAAAACACCTCTCAGATTGCATCAGACTGCACCATTGCACACATCAATATCTTTAAAAATTTCCATGCAAGATAGGGGAAAGCCCCTGTAACACTTTCCCCCTAAGCCTCTCGCGTGTTCTCCCCCTGTACTTTCAAATTCTGCCCAGTCAGGTATCCTAGTGAAAATCCTCACCATTTTTATTGAACGCAGCCTAAGAGATGAAAATTCCATCATATTTTAACATATTATACATTTTACGTTACTTATTGATTTGCACGCTCAAAGGTCGGAAATTACGGCGTTGGAAATGGACTGGCGAGTAACGTCTATAAAAAGGAAGTTATAGTCTTTGTGTTGGCGAGACATACGTTAGGGTCGTCTCCTTTAAATGCTGAATGACTTGCTCAAAAGTCTCTCCTTCCGAGGCTCCATAAATCTTTGTTTACTCATTGGTTACCACTATTCTGTCAAGTTCAGTCACATAATCATATTCTTCCTTGTCAAAAGCGGGGTTTTCAAAGTTTGACATGTCTCCGTCCGCCGTTTCCTTGTCGATGTCACTGTTTGCGCTGTCTGTCTCATCCACTACATCCTCGTTTCTTTTGATATATTTTGACGTCCATCGTTTTGGCTTGAGAAACAAGTTAAGACGGTGGTGCTAACTTTTGAGCGAAGATGCCAACACGTTTAATATCATGGGTCTGCACAGGTGTACGTTTTAAAAGATCTTTGCTCGGTAAGCAAGCTATTTCTTAAAGTTTATTGTCACATATAAATTTCACAACACCGTTTTGAAAAATATGTTAAGACCTGGTGTAAGTACATTCTCCAATCAAAGGGACACAGTCGAAAGTTATGCGAATTTGCAGTATTTTTGTGTACTAGCGGCGTACTTTCAGTGTTAACCTGTTTACTGACGTAATTCGGTTTTCCAACAAGCTCCCTTTACTGAGATTTCTTGTGCAGATGAACGTTGAAATTTTGCGCTTCTTACTCCCCTTTACCTGTTAACATCAATGTAACGATTATTAAGGTTCAGTAGAACACGTATTGCTAAAATATCGCAAAACTGTGAGGTGTGAGTCATCTATATCGCTAAATACCGATAAAGAATGAATATCAGTAATGAACTTCCAGTTTAAAACCACATCTGTTCAACGTAACCTGTATCAATATAAATCTTGCGATTGCCAAAACCCTTGTTTTGTAAGCATGTTCTTCGAAGATTATTGACTGTCATCGTCGGTCGGTATATTAAATCTCGCGTCTTTCGTAAGAAATTTCCTGTGATGATGACCATAAATCGTACCGTAAGAAGATTTCTACTGTTTCCGAACTAATACGATATTGTTGTCCTTGTTGGTCTGTTTCTGTTGAATCTGTTATCGAATGTTCGATGATCAATTGTCAGTTATTTCTTTCACCTGTATCCCAGATCTCCACCCTACGTTTTCCCATTAGATTTC
>LD352237.1:0-20288 GCA_001465055.1 Ptychodera flava | reverse complement strand
GGGTCGGTGTGTGTTTGAATTTTAGCACGGACTCATACTTGCCTAAAATGCATCGTGTCAGCCACAAATTTCATCATTAGCTTCTAATATTGTTGAGGAAAGATGTGAGAAATTTGTTAATGTAACATGTTTTAAATGTAGATATTGTCAGATTTAGCTGAACCACGCGCAATTACAATAGATGATTTTGAATGAATATTAACCTTTAGTTTATTAAATTTAGTGTTTATAATAAATGCCTCGAGTAGACCTCTTGGTAATAAGTAACGTATGACACAAATATTTCAATTTTCAACCCATAATCCACTTTCAGAGTTACCGCACAAAATAGTGTTGTCCTCTACTCCATTTCTACCGCTGGCTGCGCTGCTCATGAAATAGGGTCAGGTATGTATCTTAAGAATGGCTGCAGTGATTGCGTTGAATTTATTATTTCCAACTTGGACCAACCTTCGAAGTTGGATTTGGTATACTCATAGAGTCATTTTACCTCCGTAGTTTCCCTATCCAAGCATCCTATGCCGACATTGAATGAAAATTTATTTTTGAATCATTGCCGTACATGCGAAAGCCAAACCATTGAATCGTAATATCTGCGACATCGGGATCGGGATAGACTTACAGATTTGGATAGACGCCAAATGTCGCACAGTCCTTGACAGATGGCAAGTTTTAAAAAATTGAAAGTCATTTACTGAATCACAGTCTGTGTTTGGAGGGACTGTGGCTGAATGCAACGAACTGAGCTGGTACATGGCATTTGTATCGCCAATTTGGCTAAAATTAAACACTGGTCACTTAGCCTGATCATCTCGCCAAAACGCGATATTTTAATCATACATAAAGACTTTTGCGGGCGGTATCGAGCAAAAAACATCGGTCGGACGCGATATTGTCATATCAGTGCATGATGTTGCTCCCCGGCGATGCCTCCCCGCATTTTCTCACTTTTGTCGGAGGATATTCATGCTAGAATGACTATTTTTTTAAATGAAACATGACTGAAAACCATTTCCAGCAACACTTACCTGGTATTTTTTGTCCATTTTGACCGGACAAAAGATCAGATTGCCGACCCGCCCGAAATTGTATACACCATTGGCTGACTATGTTTATGTGTGTCACCGAAGTCTTACTTTGATTGGTAGTTATTTCATCGGCCAAGTGAAACTTTCCAGGTATGGCGATTATTTGTGGTGATGTACATATATCTACATCGGTTTGAGTCACACAAAATGACCAATGGTAAGAAGGAGCTGCATGAGGATCTCCTGCTCTGTAAAGCGGAGATGTATCAAAGGAAGGTGTTTGCCGTGTAACTTATCACAGTGAACTTATCACAAGCTCACAATATATATATATATATATATATATATATATATATATATATATATATATATATATATATATGTTCAATTATTACACTGAAGATTTTGACGCTGAAGTATACAAGCTATATATTTGTTAATTGCTAGATTAGGTTTTGTTTCCAAACATTGATTACTTTGCAGCCACAAATGACAGGATACGACAACATCGACTCAGCGACCTGTCCGCTGGAAACTGCCGTATTATCTTATCAGCAGCTATCAAGTTCCCTGGTGAGGCCATATAAACAAACACGGAGCTTGAACTAAAGAAAGGGCAACACTGAAATCTATGAAAGTGTGACGAAGCGGCGAAAGCTATGATAGAGTTCAACGGAGGATGCATTTTTTACGTCGCAATTACTTTACTTCGTTCAAATTTTCTGCGAGAATCGTATTGTGCTAGCTTTTAGTTTTGCTCCATATTCTGCTCAAATTTTAATCGGCGAAGTGAAAATATTGCCAGCGTTAGCAAATATTACCACCAGAAATGACAATTAATATAACAATGAATCCGTTTACAAAATTGTTTGAGTTTGGATGAGTTTTAAAGTTAATGTTTTTAATTTTGTTTTATATTGTCCGAAGTTCTTTCACTTGGCTTGAGCACACCTGAAGTTGTAGACTTCGATCAGTTAGATTTTATGTGAGATTAGTTTAATTTGTGCCTGTTTAATTTTGCATCATCTTGTATATATTCAATTACGTATTTCCATGTTGCCCCTTTTCTGGTTCAAGCACAGGCGAACGAGGAGTCAGTAGTCTAAGAAATATGATATTAATATCATAATTATGAATATTAATATTTATCGATACGATCATGCTGGTATTACAGCAGTGTATATAGCGACCGGTTGAGCTATCGCCCTTGAAATGTAGTGCAAGGTCTTAAAATTCACATCCGGGAAAAACAATTATGCTCCATGCTTTATCGCATCGCTCAATGCTTAATCGCATCGCCCTCCGCTTCGCGTCGGGCGATAGGCTGCGCCATCCTTTGCGCTATTTTCGTAATAACCTAATATAATCATACAACATTTGCAAGTGCGTGAGTTTTGTACACGGGCACAATATATGTTGTCCAATAAGCAAAATGTCCTCAAAAATAAAGAGTAGTGGGGACACACTGTCCTCTGGTTTAAAAATATTGGCTGCAACACTGAGTGATGACGTCAAAGGTGTGTGTGTACTTATGAAAATAACGTCAAAGGTTACGTCTCAGAAGGGGCGATGAAATGTGGGGTTAGAGTTAGGAAGGGGAGAGTCGATAACAAAATATCAAACGAGTTTATCTAGTATACGGGAGATATTTTGAAAATTATGCGCTGATGGCAGCCGGCAGATATTTACGCATTTCCTAATATTTGCACGTTCCCTTTCCTATCAGCAGCATGGCATTCAGTGTTTCATACATTATGTACCCAATGTGGTAAACTTAGCGCATGTGGAAATTTGGTTGTTGTATCGCGCAATAAATTTTTCCCATAATAAATTGCACCGTTATGACATGGACAAAGCTGCCGATGAATATAAATCGTACAGTAAGAAAATTTCTACAGTTTTCGAACTTTCTTCTTCCACTTCTCCAAAATTCCTGTCCATGGCAGCCCTTCCTTCTTCTCTCAAACACACCATATATAATATAGTCTTCCATGGAGTCCTTATCGCAAGAAAGTCGCCAGGAGAGCTTGATCTACACTATTTTCCCTCTCCGACTTCGAGAAACGACGATGGATTTCTCTCAGTGGAATTGCCACCAACAGCGTACTTAAAAAGCTAAACGTTGCATACCACATGAACGATAACTGTAAATTGAAAGAAAAAAAGAAGTACAACAATAAGAACGGTAACATCATCTTCATTCTTAAATTATAAGCTTATACTGTTTAAAGTGTCAAAGGTCATTGCAATCGCATCTAAATGTGCAAATCAGATAATCTGTACGTGTACTTTTGGCGTAGGGTTTACACAGGTTCTTTCATTACCCTAGCGACAACAAACACGGTATAGTGAACCAGGTTGGTATTAAAATACAACCAAAGGACTTCATATCATTGATGCTGTTGATGTATGAACTCTTACCGAATTGATGTAGAGCCCTTCTTCAAGTCTACCAGCATAATATGGGGCCATTGTCAACTAAGCTATGGAGTACGAGTCTACACTTACGCTGCTGTATGCCACAGTACCACTCGCGTCGGTGATCGGTCATGCCCCCTGGGGGAAAGCCGAGTCTTACTGACTCTGAGAAAAAACGGAAAAAAAAGTTTGATTCCACCACAATAGGGCCGTTCACAGTTTACGTCACTGTTCTCTCATTAATATGCAAAAATAAATATTTGTCCGCATTTTTAGATTACGCTTTTGAAAATTACGCATGCAAGAACGACGAAAATACATCTCAGTGGGCGACTGCTAGTGTAACAGTGAATACTAAAAAACATATTCACGACTCAGAGTACAAGCTGCAAAAACAGCCACGCATGCAACATTGATAAAATTTGTCCGCATTTCAAGCTGTGTGTCCGATGTCGCGCGCGTACAGCTATATTTAGTAACAAACCTGTAACCGTGAACAGCGCTATTCGCATAAGTGACTAGCACAGTTACGTGCGGTTGATATATAGCGGCCGCAGAGTGGTATGCATAGACGCATACCACGCGCGCGGCGTACTGTGTGGCAGACGACAAAATGTAGTCATCGGAGGCGGCTAATATTTGACACGTAAAGTGATGTTTATGTGGTATTGGTTAAAAATATAGTACAACTGATTTAGAATAATGAAAACGACAAAAACTAAGGAAAAGTTTTACAAAACTTACCTGAGGTAATGGCATAATGCTGTATATAAAGTCTTTGCAGTGGGAAGTAAATTAATTGCGTCGTTCGAACTTATTGTAGACTCCCTAGAATATCGTCAATCAGCACAACAACAAACCTTCGGGGGATTTCGGGTCAAAATCAGAAACGATCGTAAAACTTCGGGATGTGAAAAATACGCTCGGGAAATGACATGTTTTTATCGATATCTCGCGATCCGCGTGCAGTCACCACGTCAAATGATGATCGACCGTTGGCATTAAAAAATGTGTTTTAAAAATATTACCAAGTGGGAGTGCCTCTTTAATGTGACCACACCACAAAGATACTGAACGAATAACGAACAGTAAATTTGTTGAGAAAAAAAAGAGGCCATACCATGCAGTTGATCGCTTGTACAAGAAACCCATGAAGAAAACTGCTATCATTGAACCACCAGTTGTTCCAAAAATCGTGTTGCCCATAGGCCTAACATAAATAGATTCCAACTGTGATGCTAAAATTGCCAAACCGATAGCCAACAGGCCTTACACGATTGCTAGTTAGAAGAGAAAAGTTAACAATCTCCTTCATAGTTTCATAGTTTATTGTTATTACTTGATTTTTGGCAATGGACTCGACTAGTCCTAATGGACTATGTCCATGGTCCACACCAGATAAAGTTTTATTTTCACCGTAGTACTTGCTTTGTTACCTTTTTTCTTGTATTTCTATCCAGTTAAATAAACAACATGTAATCAGCATTGAAATGATGGTTGGCTGACATGGAGATAGCATTTTGGGTTGAAAAGATTATTGCAGATTTTCAGTGTCAAAAATGAGTGAGCAACAAACCATTTTAGTTTTCCATCAGTTTGGAGGATGATGAGGACGTTAATTTTATCGTCTGACGGAACAAATATTCGTCTTTCGGAAAAATATTTCGATTATAGATCGATATAATATCTTTCACGCCTTGATTGGACGGGTGAAGGTTTTAACGGCATTAATTTATTTTTTTTGCCAGCAGTCGTAACCAAAACAAATTAAGATGCATACTTAGGACTTTTCCAACATATGTATCTTCCTTGTCGTTCACGTAAACTAACTTTCCTGTTCGTTTTGAACGCCAACGTCGCCATGGTTTCACAAAATCTTCCAGAGTGACAGCGATAAGGGCGTTAACACCTCCTGCAACTGTTTGCAAACAAAAGGTTAAATGGATCAGATAGATTTGAGAGTTAACGCTTCACCATCATCATTATCATCGTCATCATGATCGTCGTCGATAAACACCCCACCACCACAATAATCGTTATCATCATCATCACCACCACCGCTACAACAAGATCACAATGCACGAGACACAATTATATAAATCCTAAACGATAAAATATTGTCACCTTAGAGTGCCTGCTAATATAGAAGACATGAACAGACCCATGAAACTTGGATATGACCAAAGTGGTCACTCACAAAATATACCATAATCTTCATAAAAAATAAAATAAAAACAGAAACTTCCAACATTTACAATTATGGTAGAATTAACTTAAATAACGACAATCATCTCAACAAACCTTCATTGCTTCAACAAGCGTAATGAGCTCAAAATAAATAGGAGAAATTATATAGCCCCGATAGATTAAAATATTGATATGAAATGTTCAACACAGGGGATGGGGCACTGTTTTGTGCATGAAAATTGAAGAGTGTCACTTTTTCATGCACCGTCATTTAGAAAACCCTCCTCCTGTGAATTACTGCCCATTCCGAAAGCAAGCTCCCCAACAATGACGGAAGGGCCACCTGAAGACCAACTCTTATATTTTTTCAGAATTTTCGAGGTAGTGGTTGAGCATGGAATGTTCTAATGTTTACTAGTCGTGAAGTGGTGATTTAAATTACTTTGACCTTATTCCATCACGCTGCCCCAACAACAATAATTTACCACTCGCTGACTAAAGGTTTAACCACCTTTTGCGTAAGTGAATAAACGGTTTGAGAGGGCAAGCCTTCTCCATCCTAACTTGTCAGAATCGGATACATGTCTTGGGTTTGACTTTATATACGAGACAATCAAAAGCATAAAACGTAAAATGTGAACCACGAAGATTACTGTTTTAATCAGCCTTATAGTACTTTTGGTGTAAAACTTGTTGTGTTAAAAAGAGAAGAAAAATCTTCACTATGGTATGGCGTCAAAAACAAACTATGTTACATTATCGGGGGATCAAAAGGTCTGGACATTTAGTTAAATATTGTCCAAAACAAAATCTCAGTCTCTATACTATACTAAATGAACCAATTCATGTATACCTATAATGATACTGTATACGTATATTTTTATCTAGATTTTATTAACAGCTTTCATTTACTTTCTCCATAAATTTTTATCAAAAGCGAGTCATAAATAGTGACAAAACAAATAATGTAATGTATTATTGCACAACACACGTCATAAAGCTACTACTGTGCATGTGACCATGGAGGTAAACATGTGACAGATATTACTGCACCCTTGTATGCCTTAAGGGAGACCACACCACTGTCGCGTATTGTGATGATATTGTGTGTCACTCTTGGCCTGGAGTTCTTATTGTGTTTTCATGTTAACAGCCATATTTTACGCCATAGTATGTCATACATGATACGGCCACATTTTATATGATTGCCTGACGATTATTGTTTTCCATATCACTTGTAACATGGCCTGTGAATGGACTAAACAGCTACAGGCAATATTTACATATTTTTATATAAGATGTCATTGCATTGGTTGATAAATATAGATATTTCAGCATGAAGTTCCCCGTTTTCTATTCGTGAACGTACTGTTCCCGGAAGAAGAGCCATGATGTTTTTAACTAGAAGCAAGTACCACAGACACGTCAGTAGTGCCAGGGAATTAAGCGACTGGGTGTAAAGTTGTTGACAACGCATTCAAAATGTCAGCACTTTCACGTTCTGGTAGTGGTAGCTATGATAGGCACAACCAAACTGTGTTGGATTCTTGCAATCCCGGAGATTTGCTTGAGTTCAATCGCGGCTTCATTTCACATTGGGGCGTATATGTCGGCGAAGAACAGGTAGTGCACCTCACCGGTGAAAGCGGTAGCGAAGATACTATCGGTGGTTCGCAATACGTCTTCTCTGTCTGGGGAAAGCAGTTCACGAAAGCGAAAGTGAAGCGTGAGAATTTCTGGGACATCGTGAAAGATTGTAAAGCGAAAATCAACAACTACAGCGACCGCAGAGAGTGTCCGGCCTCTGCAGAAGAGATTGTCGAGCGAGCTTTGTCTAAACTCGGTAGAATTGGCTACAACGTTCTGTGGAACAACTGTGAGCATTTCGCCAAATGGTGTCGATATGGCAAGGAAGAGAGCAGCCAGGTAGCGTAAATATTCTGTTGTATTGAGTTTAAGAACACGGCAGGGCGTGATGTCCATTGTTCTGATGAACAACCACAACCTCTCACCTAACACAAAATAAAAGGCTTTTCGTAAGATCAGGAGAAAACACTAAAACGAAAGTGAAAGAACCATGTTATGTTTGAGTGTTTGATAAAGCATAAATGTTTGAACAACGCAGCTAACATTTTTCGAGCCTATACACATAGTGAAAAGCTGAAAAAAGCCATGGACTATTAAAGAATAACATTAGAACAGCAACGATACAAAGAAGAATAAAGGCAGCCAAGTTTGAAATATTGTAACTATACGTGTTTTTGCATGAAAATATATGGTTCTAACGTGTTTTAAAGAAATTAAGATATACATTGGGAATTAATAGCCCTTCATAACTGTATTCCTCATACAAATTGAAATTCTCCCCTCACCGCCAGTTTTCCCAACTCCCCGGAAGGAAATCTTCCAGCGTCCCCTCTATCCACCACACTAACTCCCCATTTCTCTGTGCCAAACATCGGCAAACTCCTAGAAACAACGAAATCGTCCATCCTCAGTAATCCACAGTGCTTTGTCCATAGTATGTGTATATGGTATTCCCATATTTGCTTTTTTTATAATATTAATAATATGAAACCCGTATTCTTGCGGCAGAGTTGTTTTTACTTTCGTTTGTTTGGGAAAGCAGATAGCATAAATCATAGAAATGCTTCGTCGTAGTTGGAAGACGGTAATGTAGCCCTGCTGTGAGTGGGAAAGTGAGGAGTACACTGCGGTTGGTTGCAGCACATCAGGCTTCACAATAATGTGTGTAGCCAGAGATGAAGGAATATTTTACTTTGCTCTTGCAAGCATATTTCAGACTTAATGCACACTAGTTTATTACATGCCTCGATGTCTGTGCAAATCAGTGCATTGATTTGAATAGTACCATCCGGGTAGTTGGCGGGCTGGTGAACGATGTACTGACCGGTTTCTATGGTTACCCGGTCCAGTGAAGCTCTTCGACGTTTTCGACGTCAAAGTAGACACTTAACGCTAGAAGTAAAGTATCCTTACGCGCACAACCATTGAGACTTTCGTTAAAATCTGCTTGATGCTGGTCAATAATGGTAAAATTGTTTGAAAATGCTCTGCATGTAACTAAATGTCATATAGTATTAACTGTGAAGAGGCATGTAATAAAAATATTACCTGTATATTGATGGCGCAAATACAGCGATCTGATTGGTCGAGACGCGAAAAGAACAGTGGTATATTGGCGATATACCACGGCTGGCATACGCGTGAGCTCTCAACTTGAGCAAAAATCCGTTTTTGACGTTCCACGCCAGAATTTCAATATACTGGTATGATATGATAGCAATAAATCACACCCAGCGACGGTATATCACTCAATTTTGACCAATTCACTGATATATATCGTGAACTGGTCAAAATCTCGTTGAATACCGTCGCTATGGGTATGCTTTATTGCTTAGATACATACGCACTGCTTGTGAACATGTGAGTCATAGGCTGAACTGAGTAATCAGTGCCTTTCACATGCACTCATTTGGCACATGAACTAAAAGTCATATAAATGTAAATTTAAATGTCAAGAGAATGGTAACTGCATCTTTATGTTACAATACTTTCATGATTGATTTGGTGTCTGATATATTACATCTACATTTACTGTGATCTGGCAGGCATATTTCAGACATGTAATTCTAAATGCTGTGACGAGAATGGTAACTCTATTTTCATGACTATAACATAAATTTATGACAAAATTTGGTGGTAGTAGCCTCGCACAATCAATGAAGGACAAGTTATTGACAATGGCATAGTCCCAACTTGTAATTGAAGTGCCCATGAGAAAGAAATGAGGATGGCAAAGACCTGTGTGTCACTTGCACTGATGCCCATATTGGATTGGATTGTAAACATGTAGACATTAGCATGAATTGCATAGGGTAATGTCCTTGTGCCAAGTTGCATGTGAACAGAATTAGGTATGTCATGCACTTGTTTTTGAAAAGTAAAAATTCAACTACTCTGCAAGAAACTGGTCCGGGCACGTCTGAGTAATGGCTCTTGACATAAAAAATCAGAACCAGACTCCATCCTCTCCAAGGACTTGTTATCAAAGTACCCATTTACAAGTGGGGACTGTGTCATCAACGATGACTTGTTTTGGGTAATTTCGTCAGTTGTGTGTTGATTTTGACATCATTGTTGACTTCGATCGCTAAAGATAGTGTGTGCTTATATGTTGATCGATTTAGGAAGTACGCGCATTTAAGAATCATGGCATGATCCCACATGGCAATTTTGCATGATCATACTTAATCCGAGATTGCACTTTAGCACGGTCACCAAAAGTAATGTTGTTTGTTTCACTGATGTTACCTATATTTCCGGTAAAAGACCAACAGAATTTCCTCGTGGCTACTTGAAATCGTACACTGGCGTACATGTAATTGACAACATCACTATGCTTTTAATAATGTAGTAGACTCTCATACTATGAATACATCGACTGCATAGTGCATATGTGTGCAAGTCACTCTGTATCATATCAAAACATTGTAAGTATTGCTACGTTTGAGCTGCCCAAAACAAGAATTTACAGTTTACGAGAAAATTATCTTACATGTAAAACTCAGTTCTACTGTGAACAAAATGCAATCTATGTTGTATAACTATTGTAAATAGCAGCATATTATAAATATTTTGTACCTATTACTGTATCAGGAAATCAGAAGGAAACAAACTAGTCAGAGAAATTGTAGTCTTAATGATGCTTTCCAATTTTAATATTTGTCTCTTGGCACACACACTAATGACTGTCAGACGACATTTCCATATCTTTTTATATTCAATTTCTATGATATTTAGTATGCTTTTCGATATTGCATGTCCTTCCCTGCATTACGTTATTCAAAATTAAATTTGGTTTTTGCCTATACAGACTTATTTAGTCTGATAGATTTAAAAGATGCACTGTTGACTTACAGTCTCCAAATTTTTTTTCATTGAACATGTACTGTAGATAGGTGTACATCCCGAATACTGTGTGCATGTGGTGAGTGTAACAAACAAATGTTTTTTAGTCAATGGCCCAAATTTATTTTCTATTTGATGGACAATCGATACATGTATAATCAATGCCAACAATCCAGGTTAAGTAATTAGACTAGCTATTGTCCATTAAGGAATGGTTTGTTGCTATATTTTTCTCCCCTTCTGTATTATATAAGTTCACCATTTCCTGTTTTAGATATTGTTGATCCTATTGAGTCCCATGTCTTAATTCACTTTCACACATATCAAAGCTATTGATACTTAGATTCCACACTTGAATTTACGCTGAAGAAGTAACCAACCAGTTCAAATAACTTTCAATTATGTCCAAACAATTTCACTTTCTGACAAACTTCACATTTACGGCAAATAATAAATAAACACTAAGGAGTACAAAGGACGTCGGTGCCCCTGGGCCCAATGTTTTTCTTGATTTTGAAAGGAATTGGTCTACAGTTTCCTTCTTGAAAGTTTAAGCGAAATTTTATTCTTTCAATTTTTAGGTGCGTACTATCTTAAATAGTGAAATTACCATTATTATACTTTCAAATTTAGGTTTTTACTATTTATCTGTGATTGAAATTTTTAAAAATAAAAGTCGTCTGTAACGTTATGTCATGTCAGTTGTTTACTCAAACTACCGTGATTGTCATATCATACAACTTTCCAGAAATTCTAATCCAGTTTCTTACAAATCTACTATCTATACATCCCTCTCAAACTCAAAATTCCCTCAAGCTTCATGCGTTTTGTTCTGAAATATGAGAAGAAACAGTAAATTTGCATTACAAAAACAACTTGAGACATGGTAACACATTACACACTTTATTCTTCACAAAATCATCACAAATCTTAACCTTTCAGTAATTGGTTGATAATTTATCGGAAGGACTTTGTCAGTTTTCAACACAACCAAGTACAATTTCACAGCGTAATGTACATACTTCTTTTATCAACCAGTTGACAAATGATTGGAACCAAATGCATGATCATCACAGGTGCAAATATGCAAATATACATTTCTTCTTGAAGTTCAAATTTTATGAGCACAAAGTTAACAATGTTTTGGAATTTAAAGAGTCAAACATGAATTATTTACATCCCCCTTCATATTGTTGCTCAATCAAGGCTGGGGGTGGGATGGTCAAGTCGTATTATATATGAAAGACGTAAAACCTGATCTTCCCTTCACCCCTCCCCTCAATGTATCGAAACTAACAATGAGCTGAAGGTTCTCTTATATTCTATTCATCAACATGACATGTAGTCTCGTATCTGAGTACGCTTGAAGAGAAGACTCTCCTGTATCATTGTTTTTTATTTGCTTTATGCTATTAGTCCCAACGGACACCGTCCGGGGGATTTGTAGGTTTGGTCGTGTCCGTGCGCCCGTCCGTGCGCCCGTTCATGCATATATCTCAGAGATGCCTTGAGTGATTTCATTCACACTTGGTACAAGCATTACTTACTATGTCATGCATATGCAAGTCGATTTGTTTTGTAATATGATCCAATATGGCCACCAGGCGGCCATTTTGTTACAATTTTTTTCATATACGGAGCCATTACTCAGGCACATCTCAACCGATTTAATTCTAAGTTGGTATAAGGGCATCGACCTATGTCATACATATGTACGTCAATGTGTTTCACGATATGATCCATTATGGCTGCATGGCGGCCAAATTATGCACATTGATTTGTTTTACGATAAGGTTGAAAATGCTCAGATATCCGATTTTATTCAAAGTTGGTAGAAAGACATTGACCTATGCCATACATATGTACAATGATTTTATTCTAAGTTGGTACAAGGATATTGACTTATGTTATACATATATAGATCGATTTGTTTCACGATATGATCCAATATGGCCGCAGTGCGGCCATTTTGTTACAATTTTTCATGTCCAAAGCCATAACTCAGCATGTCTCATCTGATTTTAGTCAACGTTGGTGCAAGGACATTGACCTATGTCATACATATGCATGTGGATTTATTTCATTATATGATTCAATATGGCCTCGTGGCGGCCATTTTGTTACGGTTTTTTAGCTACTATAGACTATAGTCTATAGAAGCTATTAGGATGGATATCCGTCCGGCGTCAGTCTGTGTGTCTGTATGTATGTCGGTCAGTCTGTCAGTCTGTCAGTCTGTCTGTCTGTCTGTCTGTCTGTATGCCTGTGTGTATGTATGTATGTATGTATGTATGTATGTATGTATGTATGTATGTATGTATGTATGTATGTATGTATGTATGTATGTATGTATGTATGTATGTATGTATGTCCGTTTGTGAGGCGTCCGTCCACTCAAATATCATGAGAACCATAGTACTTACTCATTTGATATTTGTTGTGTAGATGAAAAATATGATTTTGAGAAACCAGTTTTTTCAATTTTTTGATATTGTTGAAAATATGCAAATTAGCGCCAAAAAAGGCGTTTTTCGTAAAAAATCTTCTTCATAACCGCTGGTCAAACAGCTTTGTTATTTGGTATACAGGTCCCTTGGGATAACCCGACTCAGATTTGTTCAAATTGTGATGAAATATGCAAATCTGCATTTTTAAGGAATTTTTTTTGTCATTTTTGGTCAAAACTTTATTTTATCAAAACCGCTCGCCTGACAACTTTGATATTTGGTGTACAGGTTTCTACAGATGAACTTAATATGATATATTGAATATATGACGAAATCTGCAATTTTGTATTTTTGGTGCAATTTTTGCCATTTTTGGTCAAAAATGTGTTTGTCAAAAATACTTGTCTGATGCCTTTGATATTTGGTGTACAGGTTCCTAGGGGTTGTCTTAGTGTGATATATTGAAATTTGATGAAATCTTCAATTTTTGTATTTTTGGGTCAATTTTTGCCATTTGTGGTCAAAATATTTGTTTCTCAAAAGTAACTCATCTGATAGCTTTGAGATTTGATATACAGGTTCCTAGGTTGTATCTTAATGTAATATATTGAAATTATGATGAAATCATCAATTTTGTATTTTTGCAGTTAATTTAGCCATGTTTGGTAGGGCCGTCCTGAAATGAGCTATCAAAGATATCCACCTTCTTCATCAATACATGTCACAAAAAGTTATTCTGTACTTAACACAGCAGTGCTCTGTCAACTGTTGGGTCGCTTTTTTTTTCAAAACCGCTGATCAGACAGCTTTAATATTTGGTTTACAGGTCCCTAGGATGACCTTAGTGAGATAATTTCATACAGTCAGGAAATACTTAATTTTGTATCCATGTCTATAGTAGCTTCAGGGACTTTGGCCCTATGTTTTCATGTCCAGAGCCATAACTGAGACACGTATCAACCGATTTTATTCAAAGTTGATCTCAGAGTGTTGTAAATACACTTCAATGACACTTAGCGGTATCATTTAAATTAATCGCTAGTTTGCATTTACATTATGAATTTTGTTTAAAGTGTTATGATAGAATGCAAAAATGTTTGGTAACATACTGTCGATTTATTACTAATTGACTCATTTAATGACCATTTGTAATTAGGATGGCGGCCTAAATTGGTTTTATGTTTTCACCACCCTAGAACTCTTTCTCGGCCATTAAGCCCCATCTGTATTGCGGTATTTTTAATCACAGACCTAATTATGAAGAGGACTGGATCCTCTCCAAGGACTTGTAATTAATTAAAGTACCCATTAACAAGGGGGAACTGTGTCATAAACGATGACTTAATTGTTTTTAATTTTTTGCAGGTCGATGGTGTTCTAATGGGCCTCGGAGTTGCAGGCGCAGTTGGAGCAGTTGCTGGACTGTTGTATGCAGTCACAGGGCGAGAGAAAGAAAGGACACAAAAAAAATAAGCAGTTCCAAGATGACAGGAGATCAACTGATTCTGTTGGTGAATATCAAGTGGGTCAGTCCAACCACAGTCCATATGTGAAGTTTGCAGCGGGTACTTGTAGATAATGGATGCATGAGGTGTGAAAAATAGTTGACAAGACCCATCTGCTACTATACAATAGATGTTTATTCTTCCTAACGTTTCGGACGTACACGGACGACCTTCATCAGAGGCTGTACAGACACAGTGGAAAAAAGGGGAACGAAAATTACATTTTGTTCTATTCGGACAATGAATACGATAACAAATACGTAGATATTTAGCGTATATTACGCACTGTAGAAGTGTTACGTGTTTCACAAACTTGTAAGTTCATTTCTGGTTCTTTATAGGAATTTACAATATCCACCTTTCAATACTCTGCATTGTTCAATTTCCCTACCCGACTTCATTGCCGTTTTCAACTATTTCATTTTTTGTTTGTTACTTTTTACCGCAGTCACATTTCTACCATAGACTTTGCATGCTACCGTAACATTTCTACAGTGCGTAATATACGCTAAATATCTACGTATTTGTTATCGTATTCATTGTCCGAATAGAACAAAATGTAATTTTCGTTCCCCTTTTTTCCACTGTGTCTGTACAGCCTCTGATGAAGGTCGTCCGTGTACGTCCGAAACGTTAGGAAGAATAAACATCTATTGTATAGTAGCAGATGGGTCTTGTCAACTATTTTTCACACCTCATGATTCTGTTGTTCAAATTATTACCCTGCTTTTCTAACATATGATCCATCATTTTCAAGTCTTCTTCGGAAGGTAGATAGCAACTTATTTCAGTGCAATGAAACTCTTATCAAATTCAACCAGGTAACTATTACATAGAAAATTCCATTCACAAGATATGATGCGATAATTAGCTGACTTAACAAAGTGATTATATCGCATTACTGCTATCATTTTGTATGCAAAGGCTACACACCCTTAGTATATACTCTTACTAAATACATTTACCACCCTTTTAGCTGCCATTTCATGTTCATATTTTTTTTAGTTTCACGGGATTATTTTCCCATAGCAGTGCTTTTCTTCCGTACTCATGTTTCTGCATTCATTTGCATATGTTATTCTTAAACAGAGATTCTGATTTGCTTTCCAACTATCTGATTGTACAATGTATGTACCACGGCAGTCCTTCATGGAAGGAAGGAAGGACTGTTACCAAAACACAGTCACACTTTTCATTGTTGTAATGATGATCTTCATGTATGTCACTGACGGTAGATAACATTATCACAAATTCTGACAACTGTTATTTCCTGATGCTGTTCATTGTGAATTTTGTCGTATCAATTTAAATAATACATTACAAAGAGTAGCATTTACATTATCAGTAGTATCCCAGAGCTCATCAAAAGAAATTTCAATTAAAAACTGTTATCAGGTCTTCCTTATTTGACTCTTCTGATGTATGCTGAAGAATCTTGAATTGAAATCGCAAAAACTTAAAGTTTCGACACAGAGTTATTGCTTTTATATGATTTATTTTCACCAAGAAAAGGTATGATCACAAATCAAATCAAACAAATGTGTGTAAGTATTTTGATTGTATACAATCAAACAGTGTTTACAGAAGTAGGTGAAAGGCTAGAAAATAGTCCAAAACGGACTAATCTAATCTAGCCAATCAGAAAACTAGTTAAATAACATAGAAGAATTTAACAGCTACAGTTAATAATAAACAAACACATCAAATGGAGTGTCAAGAGAAGCATTCAAATATTTGCATAACAAAAAACCGTTTTCAAGTAAGGCCACAACTCAGGAAAGTCTAAACGAGACACATAGATGCAACGTCCGAGCTCTGCGGACAATTTTGTGCAAATGTGGAAGTGTTTTTTCACACTTTGTCATATTGTTCTAAATTAATGTGGTCTTTTTTCATTACAAGCAATTATTAGAAAACTCGGCGGTTTTTCAACACAAAATTCATTCAAATTGTTTGATTCTGTTATTGCCCCAGCCATCTGTTATGGCAGTGAATTGTGGGGATATGAATATTCAGATGTAATTAAACGGGTACATTTAAAATTTTGTAGATACTTACTTGGTGTGAACAGTAGTGTAAACACACAAGCAGTTCTTGGTGAATGTGGCAGGTTACCTTTATGTTGTTTCTATTTTAAGAAATGTATTTCTTACTGGTTAAAATTATTACAAATGGGAGAAAATAGACAATCAAAAGCTTGCTATAATTTGTTAAAAAGACTGGATGATGCGGGTAGAACAACGTGGGCTACTCATGTAAAAAAATCTGCTTTTCAGATATGGATTCGGTATAGTTTGGATAGAACAGCAGGTTGGGAATACAGAACTATTTTTATATGTTTTTTCTCAGAGAGTACATGATTGTTATCGACAAGAATGGCATTTTGATATTACACATTCATCAAGATTAAGTCTGTATTGTCAATTTAAGTCACAACTTGAACCAGAAAGATATTTAAATCATCTCACGGGTATTCATAAAATCATTCTTGCAAATTTCCGTTGTTCAAGTCACAAACTTAATGTTGAGGTTGGTCGCCATTTAAAGATATCACGTGAACACAGGATCTGTCTATACTGTAAAAATGCTCGTGGTGTTGATATTGTTGAAAATGAATTTCATTTTGTATTAATATGTCCGTTGTATAAAGACACAAGATCACAGTATATTTCAAGGTCATACATCGAAAATCCATCTGAAAGAAAGGTTATCCATATACTAGCCACAGAAAATATTCACGTAATTAGAAATTTAGCAATTTATCAAAGGAAAGCCTTTAAGAGAAGGGAGGAAACGGTATCTAACTTGGAGTAATAATACCTGGTTTTTGTCTTAAATATTGTATGTTCATCATTGTAATTTTTTTTTAATTTTTATTCTATGATGTCTTGTAAATGACAGTCTCTTTCTCATATTACTTTCAATTCAAATGTACGATGGGCCGAGGCCTTGTATCGAAATAAATAAATCTGAAATCTGAAATCTATTAAACTTTAAAAAAAAAAAATCTGAATTAATGTGGTTAACATTCTTCACTAATCCAACCCAGTGTTGTCATCTTTCATCACTGTAACACAAAATCTACCCTGGTTATGTGTTATTATTTCGTATCCTTTGTCTTGTTTTCCCTTCAAAATTTATACAGGTATTCGATTTTACTTTGTTAATTTTGTGAATTTGTTTCGGTGTACTTTGTCAGTATGATTTTAAAAACTGACTCTACAGTCATAGGTGTTTTTGTGCACGTGCAAATTTGATATTGGTCTAGAGAGAACATAGTTTAGCTTGAAACTGTTTGAGACAGGTCACACTTGAAAGATATAATTTATAATATATGTTGGGAAAGATGTGAGAAAACCTTTTTAATGTAACATGGTTTAAATGTAGATATGTGTCAGATTTAGCTGAACCATTCACAACAACAGCGGATGCTTTTGAATGAATGTAGAAATGTGAATAAAATAGTGTGCCTTGTCAAGCTAGCTGTCTAGCTGGTGAGATATGCTTATGTTTAGAATAAACTGGTTGATATTACATTTGAGGAAGGAGAGCGATTTTTTAATTGAAAGTAAATTGCAACATTCCTTATTTTAAAACACCATATACACACTTGAGTTTTACAATGAGAAACTGCTAGGGACCACAACTTGGACCAAATGACTTGTGCTTACAATTATACAAAGGTCAGGCGAGGTCACACTTTCGCAATCCGCCTGCTCTTGGGACTATTACAATTGACAATATCTTCCTCGGCGAATCGCCATGCGAGAGGATGTCGGGATACAGACACAGCATAGAGACTCAAGTCTGCGCAGATAACACCGTTTATTTCTTATAAATGGATGCTACATGTTGCTGGATAGTTCCTTCTCCCAAGATGTTGTCCCTTCGTCTGAGCCGGTGTTCGTAAAGACACCTTCTATATACAATTCAATCTGTACAATCCTTATTTACATACAAATGAAATGCAAACTCTCTCCCTGATAGTAACGTATTTGGTGCCAAGGTACCTACATGTATCTATGACCAACACCATAAACACGAGAACAGTATGTACTTGCTAGATTTCTCACATAACGTATAGCCATCGTACATAATTAACAAGTCTGAACCTGATTATTGTGCAGAATTGACGTGAAAGTCAATGACCTCTGTAACAGGACTTGTTCACAACCAAAGCATGATACCCACAGGCGCTTGGCACATTGCTGGGATAATAATCGTATTTAATAGTCGCGCCAGCGGCTTACTGACTACGCATGCGCTTATTCATAATATACTATGCGAGTAACCGGAAGTGTTCCCTTCTTTCATGGGCGCCGCCATGTTGTTTTTTTTGAGTATTCGTAAATAAACAAAAACGAAACAAATTACTATTATATAACATGCCTTTTATAAAATATACCTCTTTTATTAGCGAGTAAATGTTATTACGCACCTTGTCGCTGATACAAAATATCGTTAATATAGATAAAGGGAGAAAACTGTCGTGCATATGAACGGGGCATACGCAAAGAATGCTGGGATTGAATTATAGAAGAGCGCCCCCTGTGTCAATAATTTGATTCAAAAATTGCCAGTTTTTACGGAACGCTACAGTTTTCAGCTTGCAAGTGGAAGGTGGGCAGTGCGGTTACCATTGCAATGATAATGATTGCATAATACGTCCCTTGTTTATCGCAATAGGCTGCTATCATTGTAAAAATTGCCAATTTTTGTCCAAAAGTTTTACACGCTACAGAAAATCTATACCTGCCTTGCTGCAGGGTTTGACGTCGTGTACGTACGTGAACTGCTTTCATCAGAGGGAAACTGGGCATACCTGTAGTTGTCATATAAACGTTTATGAAGTAACAATTACAGTTTATCATAAATCAATACAAATAACATTGCCAATCTTTAATAACCCCTGGCGCGACACCAAGGGCTGAGCCCTATATAATATTATGTAGAATGTCTATATGCGACTTGATTATTCAATAAAAGAATCACCGTACGTGATATTAGTGTAGGCCTATAGGCCTACATGTTGACTGGCATTACATACGAATGGCTATGGCTGCCTGGCTCAGGTCCGGCGAACGCACTGCATAATCATCAATGTGTAGAATGTCTACATGACTTGATTAATAAAGAATAACGGTACGTGGTATTACTGTACATGTCGGCTAGCTGAACCGAGCGGCTATAGAGCTCTGCAGGGCTTGGGCCAGGCTTGGGCCCGTTGTCCACTGCTGCACAGACAGGAAGGGAAGGTCTGAAAGCTTTTCACCGCATTTCATAAATCAGTGAAATTCATGAACTCTGAGCGTTTCCGGTGATAAAAACTGGTCAACGGTCAGATGGTTGCATAAACAATCGATCGACTGGTCTCTTTTGCCTAAAATCATACCGTACCATATGCTACTGGCGAGAAATCGTCCTGAAATCGGCTGGGCACACCAACCCAGCGCCGGCCATTTTGAATCAGCTGCATGCAATGTACGCGTCTGCATACAACCCTTAGCAGATGACGTATTGTCTTTCAATTGCTCTTCTCTCATTGGACATGATCCAATGAACGAAAAAGGAAAATGGAAACATTTTGGTGCTGTATAGCATATTTCAACGAGTACACAAATACAATGCCCGACATGTACAAGAAACACGTGCTAGTTTATTAAATTTTGTTGTGTTCATAATAAATGCCTCAAGTAGACCTCTTGGCAATTAATAATATATGACACCAAGTGATTCACTTTAAGGGTTACAGTACAAAATAGTCTGGTCCC
>LD352228.1:135069-153758 GCA_001465055.1 Ptychodera flava | reverse complement strand
CCCAGACTTTGCCAACCCACTACAATAAGCAGCGGGCTGCCTTCGGCGGCCAACTCATATTACAGTAGTATCTGGTTAAGTGCCTATCTCATCTTTGAAAGACCATATAATACATGCTCGCGACCCTGAATGGTAGCACTGAGACAAAAAGGGGAATATGCATAACAGTGTCATAACAGCATCAAATTTTTTTGTCTGACAAAGGGGGGGGGGGGTCGTCTTTTTTCACAAAAAATGCAGGGGGGGGGTTCTATATTTTTTTGAAAACTGACGACAAGATTTTGCCGCCCCCTTCCCCCCCCCCCCCCGGCTGTAAAAACTGAACGGTCCCTAAGAACATCCCTTTAAGTTGGCAACCAAAGACGTGTCAACTAATCTTCAGTCACCCTGATAATTTTTATGAAATTGGAATGCAAATCAACATGTGGAATGATTTCTGGATATTTCGTCATATTGGCTACTATTATATGGTACTATCATTGCAATTTTCAACAGACAGACAATGTGTTCCTGAGAAGGTTGTCCATACACTTACTAGCAAGTTATTCCATGCAATTTTGGTGGCTCTGTGACTACCAAGCTGCATGGCATGCGTGTTCACAGAAGACTTGGTGTCTGATCATCATTAAGATATTCTGAACTTACACTATAATATTGTAATATCACTAGGTATGTGTTCTCAGCTGTCCCTTCAGGAGAATCCACAGATTACAAACATGAATTACAAACAGGCAACATTCAGATGAAAGAAAAATAAAATGGCAACAAACAAGCAAATAAGTAAATAAATATAAACAGACAGACAGGCAGACAAACTGAGGGATTGACAGAATATGTGTCATTAGCTATAGTGGAGCAATTGTGACACTTCTACATGGAGTGACATCGACAAAGGATGAACTATTTATTCCCTTGCAAAGTTATTACAGATGTTGGAAGTCAATTCAATTGCTCTGCTACACGTACACAAGGGTATCTTTTGAAGCAGATTGTCTATCTGTCAGTTTGTTAGCGTGTAATTGTGTTTGTGTACATGTTTGTTTACAGTGAAGGCAGATAAATAAACAAAAAAAAAATAAAAAAAATATGCAACCAATCAAATAGGAACAAACTATATACCTAACAATCAAACAAAAATTGTTAGAAAAATAAACAATTCACTAATAGATAAAGAAACACATAAATACCGCGGGTAGTGATACTGTCATTGCATCTTGAACATGTTGCATCTGTTGTTCAGTCAATTATTTCAAATCTTATTCAGTTTATTGATTTCTCTTATATCTCGTTATTGAATTGTTTTGGGATTTATTTGTTATTTATTTCTTGTTTGTTTCTTTTTTAATTATTTGTTTATTTATTTGTTTATATTTAGTTGGTTGTGTATTTGATTGCTTTGTTGTTGGCTAGTTTTTTGTTTGTTTATCCTGGCTTCCTTGTGGTTTGTATGGTATATTTGTTTTTGTTGCTTTAGTTTCTATTTAGTTTTGTCAGCATGTTGTCTGTTCACCTGTTTGTTTGTTTACTTGTTTTGTTATTCATTGAGGCCCCTGTGATGCAACTACAATGATCACACATGCACTGTCAGTTGTGGCATTATCAAACTTTTCAATAGTCTTTGGTGAATAAGACTGCAACTACATGCACAGACGAGTTTTTTCTCCTTGTCTGTGATACATGTAATCACAGTCCCGCCACCCAGGGGACTGTGATGTAATACTATGAGTCCGATCCCACGGATGAAGAAGGCCAGCGGATGAAGCTTACAAACGACACCAATGGATACTGCCCTCTACGGACGTTCGGCATCGAGAATGACCCTTACCCTGTACAGGTGACCTGTAAGTTCACAGCTGGATCGCCCTGCGCTGCGACGGATAAACTTTTGCAAGCTCTACAACTGTTGCTTGTAGCTCCGTCAAGATGTCCGATCAACTGCGATTTGACGGCCGTGTCGTCCTGGTCACTGGGGCTGGAAACGGTAAGAATGTCCGCGATTGCTTTCATCAATTGTATTCTGAAAGGTAGCGATAAGTTACATTTCTGTTGCAGGTTGCCGCAAATCACAGGCGATTGGCTCGTTGCTTCGCGAAGCCGCTATGGTAGTATGGATACAACAACTTCGCGAAGCGACGAGCTAAGCGACTGTGCCGCAAATACAGCCCAAGTACAACCACACCCCCGATCAAACACAACAATGCGCAAGCTTTAGGTCGTAGGAGCAGATAAAACATTTGTGGATGCTCAAGCTATAAGACCCTAGGGCGATATTAGCTCTGCGTAAAGTTGTGTGTTATGCGTCCTCCTGATTTTGTTTTGTTGTGCAAGTCGCCCCCTCTGCATTTCGAGACACGCAGACGGCTTTGTTTCAGCGGCATTGGGGTCTTTGTCGTTGGCCGCCAAATATACAGAGACTGTTCTCTGCAGGCTCCGTAGTGATTGAATCAGTTCTCGTCATCAGTTCATTTCGAAGATGGAGAAAGACCTAGTAGTAGTACATGATATTGTGACTTCACAACTACGAGTAAGTCAACAAGTGACCACAGGCATGCAATTGATTAGTGGTACATACTGACAAAATCACATAGTTGGTTGACCCCAGCATGCTCAATGTACACCATTATCGTTCAAAGGTCAGAGATCCAGTGCAAACGACCATGGAAGTCTTTATTATTTCATCGCATATAATTTTAATGCCTCTTTCATAATATTTGCCACATTTCCACCCCGCAAAGTCAAACTTTCAAATGTTATGTTCACCAAATATGAATGAAATGTTGATTATAAATTTGATGTTTTCAAATCAACTTGTAATAATCAAGGTTTGACTGTAATAAATGATTGGTCACATTTGCCAAGGTTTTTCATGATAAATTTTCCACATTTTTTAGGGAGTAAGGAAATTAAATAAGTGTCTCTTGGGAACTGACTCTGTCAGCTTTTGTCTGCATGTGCTCTCATATTGGTTTGCACATGATGATTGTTTGAAAATGACCGCCAAACCCTGTAATGTCAATCACTGGCTAAGGCCCCATCCCTTTTGGCTAGCCTACCATAGTAACATTCCAATAAATCAAATGGCAAAACGTTAACATACCCATGCATTTACAATTTTTTTGCAGGCCTTGGTAAAGAGTATGCTTTGAAGTTTGCTGAAAGGGGAGCATCTGTTGTGGGTAAGAGAGCTGAACTTCTAAGTTTTGTAAATATATTGTTTATGTGCACCATAATATAGGTGACAAACTAAGACATATCCAACCCATTACTGATGTTCTATGCAAACAAGTTACATGAATCAGGTACCATGACTGGAGACTAAGTGTTAAATTTTACCAAAAAGAGCATATAACAAGGCCCCATGTAGTTCATTGACATCATGTTGTATTATTATCAGATCAAGGCGTCAACAAGTGGCCAGGGTCCAATTTGTTAAATGGCACAGGATGGAAAAATTTATGGTTAAAATTTCAAAGGAAATTATGATCCCACTTTCAGGTAGCCGACTCTATTCACCAGATGTGCAACTCAAACATCCAGCCCTCGGAAAATGTATCAGTTAAATGCCTTCTTTGACCCTTTTACTATCAAACTATAATATATTGTTCTCGTTGTTTTCAATAGGATGGAAGAACCTGTTTACAGAGAACTGGGACGAAAGAATTACTGTAATATTGTTGTTGTCACTCAGTGTGTACATTGCATGGCAGCTTGTGCAATGTACCTGACGGTGACCTAGCAGCATACATGATAACTTTTTTTAACTATTGTCATCTTTCCCCTGATTAGTCAATGACCTTGGAGGTGACATCAAGGGTGAGGGCAAGAGCAGCCGGGCTGCTGACCTTGTTGTGGATGAAATCAAAGCTAAGGGAGGAAAAGCTGTCGCAAACTATGGTCAGTATGACTTCTGATTTTTATCCTTTATATTACAACAAGCAGATGCCATGGCAAGAGTGGGGGTCAATTTTTGTTACAGTTCATTGAAAGAGTTGAACAAGTTTTTTATTTTTGCAATGTTACATTTTGTATCATTCTTTGGTGCACTATGTAATTTCTATGATATATTTTTAACTAATGGGAAATAGATTTATTACTATGTAATTTCTATGATATATTTTTAACTAATGGGAAATAGATTTATTACTATATAATTTCTATGATTATATTTTTAACTAATGGAAAATACATTTATAACTTGGTAATTTCTATGATATATTTGTAACTAATGGGAATAGATTTATTATATGGGATGCAACAGTCAAATGTACAAAAAGTTACAGGGCCTAGAAAGTCACAGCTGTATGATTATTTATGCAAATTAATATGAGCAGCCACTGAAAAAAGAATACAAGTGATGAAATCCCTCTTTCCACACAAGAGTTACGCTCTTGAGCAGAGTTTTAAAACGTTTCCATCATATAGATTTGAACACTGGTTGATGTACGTAATGTTTGATGTAAAACATGCCTGATGTTTACAGTCTACTAAGTTTGCTATCCAACATTAGTTCCAGAGGACCTGCAAAGGCACCTTCTGGAGGTCTTGGTACATGGTTTTGCTTGAGTTCTTTGCCCTTTCTTTCCTTATCAGGAATTTTATTGAATGTCTTTGTCTTTTGTCATGGCAGACTCAGTGGAAGATGGTGAGAAATTGGTTCAAACAGCTTTGGACACATTTGGAAGAATAGGTAATCACTACCACATGACCATCCTCTGTGTGTGTGTGTCAGTGTTCCCTCTAAGGTTTTGAGAGGGTGCGCAACTTGAGATACGCCTGATTGCCTCACAGCTTGGTCCGTTCATGTATATGCTAATTTATTGAGGTACGTCACATCGTACAATGAACGTTGGTGGCAACTGCGCCACCTGGCGCTAAACTCGAAACGCGGAAGTACAATCTACACTGAGATCGCACATTTCGCCCTGAGTTGTTGTTTCCAAAACTAATATCGATTGAAATGACTGAGATTAAAGTTGCGCAAAACATGAAATTTCACTGCAAGAGCAGTCGGAGACACTGCGCAACTAGTGCGCAAATAAACCTTAGCGGGAACACTGATGTGTGTGTGTGTGTGTGTGAGATTTACATGCAATAATGGGTGGCATCATGGCTTGATCCTACCTGCAGCAAATGGGTTATGATAATACAGTCTAACTTATTTAGTGGTCACCTCCTGGCAGTGGCGTAACATTTTACCTGTCCAACGCCCTCCACAGGACAGCCTCCTCTCTTATGTGGTCAGTGGCCACATGTGATTGCTTCAATTTGGTAGAAAACCTTTGTATAATGGTCAGCATAATTGACCCCGAATGACCTCTGTCACAACTGCCTGGACTGAAAGGAGTCTATTATAACACGGTCCCTTCTTGTGGAGGGACCGTGATTATAACATGGTATATGGCGTCACATCTTTGCATTGAAATGAAAAGTTTAGTCTATTTTGACCCATTTTATGGTTGCATCACAATTGGATCAGACATTGAAGATATTTAACATAATTTGTATCCCATCTATGATATTTTATTATTGCTGTGATCTTTACTAAATTCACCACTCAGCACACCACCAACATTGAAACTCACATGCCACACCTACCCAAAGGCCACCTCCATGTAGTGGTCACGTTTTTGGTCCCTTGAGTGACGACTATACACAGGTTTGGCTGTACATGCAATTATCAGCAAAAGTGTATTTAGCAAATTAATGAGTCATGTATACAATCAACTGAGGAATAAACCCTTTCACAGTTATGGTTTGGCCCAACCCCATTATTTTCAACAGGGAGTTTGGACCTGTATGTGTCGATGTGAAGTGAAAGTGTTAAGCTTATATTACTAAATGCTTTCCCGTTTTTCTTCTGCCAGATATTGTTGTGAACAATGCTGGAATTCTGAGAGATAGATCCTTTGCAAGAACAAGTGACCTTGATTGGGGTCAGTATGTCTTCTCTTTTCATTTACACATTCTGCATAGATTTAAATATGTCTTGATTTCATAAGTACACACTAAGTACCAGTTCAGAAAGCTTGAGAGCAGAATACAAACCACTGCCAGCCTGCCTGCCTGGGAAAAGTGGAAATTTACAGGCACCTGCCTAATGGCCAGGTAGAAATAATAGCTGCTTTTTGGTTTTCTACGATCAGATGTGAGTATTATGTGAGACATAATTATTGGATTGGATACTATTTTGCATCTGTGGGTAACTTTCCAAAAGTACCTACCTGCTCAGATGTCTTGTTGTTGTCTTCACTGAATTTCCAACAATTTAGAAACAATTAAAAGGAAGGAAAATGTTGATTTATCATATGTACTAGACTGAAAGATCCATCGCTCGAGGGTGTTCTCTACCCTCCCACCTCTTGCGTAGAGAACGCCCTCAAGTGATGGATCTTTCAGTCTGTAGACATAGAAGCTATGGGTTTTCTGGTGTGCTTGGATCAATAATTCAACATTCTAACCACAGAAGAATTCTTTTTCTATTATTCTTTCTCTTTTACATTTTAATCTACAAAGATTTAGTCCACAGAGTTCATCTGCGTGGATCATTCCTGGTCACCAGAGCTGCTTGGCCACACATGAAGAAACAAAAGTATGGCCGGGTCATCTTGACCACTTCTGCTGCTGGACTGTATGGTAACTTTGGACAGGCCAATTACAGTGCAGGTGAGATAAGGTCAAAATTCGAAGGAAAGCTTGACCATTAAAACATGAAGTATTTACTGCTGACACACTTCATCATAATAGGAAAGTCTACCTTTTCAAAACTTATTCAAACCATAGATTGTTGCCATGCTTGGGATAAAACCTAACAGTGTCCACATGTATGGAAGAACAAATTGCAAGAGCATGACCATCAGAAATTTTGACATTTTCTTCGGGTTTTCCATTCTAGTCCTTTGTATGTTTTCTGGAGAAATACTTGACTGTACTCCGTGAAAATTTTGGAAAGACAGCTCAAGATGTGCTTCAAAACCAAAAATGCCTTTTTCAAATCACACAAAAAATTGCTCTCTTTCTTCAATCCATTCAATTCAATGTTACTTTGTTCATCCCCAACTTGGCGATGAAATAATCGTTTTGTTGGCAACAAATAGAATAATTTATCCATAATAGTTTAATTCAAGGATTAGGGAAGAAGCAGAAAAATATTATTGTTTCAATAATGAATTCATTTCAACTTCACATTTCAATAATTTGGAGCAATATTTACAGGCGTACAAAGACAAAATTTGACCCACTTTTTGTCAGAAGCTGTTGCTGTCACATTTTCAATGTTGTGTCATGTAACAAAGCTACAATCAGTTTTATCCCTACATGTACTTAAATTTTATTTGTCCTTTATGTTGCAATGTAAAGAAGAAAACCATTAGACTTTAAAATTTTTAAAAAATTTACTGTCTTGGTGAAATGCCTTGAAATATCCTGTTCGCCAAATTCTATCACAGGTGAATCGTCTCAAATGATCATAATTTAACCCTTTCACCTCCATGGTTTTGCCCAAACCTATTGTTATCAGTGGTAATTGTGGACCTGTCCACAGGGAATTGGGGTGAGCAGGTTGTACTAGTACATGTATTTGTTGTATCCATGCAAATATTTGTACGTTCTCTATTTTCAAACATTTGTTTTCCCTAAGCACCTTTGTAATACAGAACATTCCAAGTAAAACCCTTTTACCACTAATATGACAGTAATTTTATCAAAAAATCATTTCCTAAAAGTCTTTCATATTTTCTTTCCCAACACCTTTATTACAGCCAAAATGGGACTAGTTGGTCTGGCCAATACTTTAGAAAAGGAGGGCGTCAAATACAATATTTTGACAAATGTCATCGCTCCCATGGCTGGATCTCGCCTCACACAGACCGTTATGCCTCAAGGTACTGTATTTAATAGATTTTTGAAGTAATACTATGAAAATTGAAAACATTTTGTGTATGTATATGTATTGGTGTGCCCAACACAGAGAAACGTTAATAACTTTTATAAGTACTTGACACATTGCACTGAATGTTTCTCTATTATTTAGCTCCAGAAACAAAGAAAAAGATGACTTTGCAATCACTGTGAGTGAAGAAATGGGACACTTATTTTGGCAAAACTCTATATCAAAATCAGCCTGTTTTTTTTACAAAGACCCATGACTTCAATCATTTGTATCCAAGTGTCTAAAATTCTTGCCTCAATTTGATCTTGCACTTTCATTGTGTCGCCTCTGTGTGAGGATGTTGCCACCGTAACCAAGCTGACTTGTGTATTTATCTCCACAGTTTCATTTTTTAGTTGATATTTTAATATTCATGGCTACCATTTCAGTGGATATGAATATTCATACAGACTACAGCACATGCAGTATATAAAATTCAAAAAGCACCTGAATTTTAAAAAGACATTGATCTCTTGTCACCATTAGTCATTTAAAGAGTTAATTGACAAGAGTGTATGAATTGTGTCACATCCATAATGAGTTGTACAATAAAGCATATGGGTGCAGCAGTACACATTCATGTTCTTTTGACAAGACTATTTCTGAATGGGAAGATAACAGTAAGAATTATCTGTTTTGGTTGTTTTTCAGACATAATTGATGCGCTGAAGCCCGAGTATGTAGCACCCCTTGTGTTATATCTTTGCCATGAGGGTTGCACTGAAAATGGTGGTGTCTTTGAGTGTGGTGCTGGCTCAGCATGCAAAGGTACCATTTCTATTCATGCCACAGTGCACCCTTCATAACTGTACTTCCATCTGTGAATACTGTTGCACATCTGTGCTGCTATGGTATTCCAACAGACAAGTTTCCACTCCATATTTGGTATTTGTTGAGCAGTTCATTGATTTAGAAAACCTGTGGCAATTTGCAGTGAGAAGTGAGTTATCAGGATCATTAGTTCGAAATATTTGGACAGTTGCCCTGAAAAGTCATTTGATCACATTTGTATATTTTTGTTGAACTTGATCACGTCACCAAGATGGCTGTCTTTGATACAAGTTTACCTCGTCTAGCATGCATGTACATACTACCTGTTAGGAATAGATGAGCCAAATGTGCGGAAAGTATGCACAGACGGTTATTAATGTTGCATTTAGCGAACCAAATAACGAGATAAACAAAATTTATCCTCAATATGACTGAAATGTTGCAAAAACTGAAGTAGGTGTCTAGATCTATATATTTAGAATCTTGTACCTCTATCAACCCATTGCACTGTATACTGAGGTCCACCACTATATTTTTAAACAAATGGGGTTATACCAAAGAGTGATGGTCAATGGGTTAATCTTTATGCAGGGGCCAAGAGTCATGTACTGATAGTAATGCACAGAGAAAGTTGAAAATTTTGGCACATTTGGTGTAAAAATCTCTGGGGCAACTCATTGTCTTGGCCCTGGTTACGGTAGGCCTGTACTATTCGACAGTCAGTGACAGTGTTTGCAAACCTAATGACTTGTGATACTTTTGTCAACTGTGTTGTCACTGCCACCCATCTGCTATCTTCCATTTCATGCAGTGAGGCTTGAAAGAAGTGATGGTGCAATATTTAGACAGAAGAATGTCCCAGTAAGTCCTGAACAAGGTAAGGTAATAAGAGTTCATGCTCATATAGAGTTGGTTAATGTTTGAACTTCTTTTAACCTTTGTACCATTTAGGCTACAGAATCAGTAATATCTCTCTACAGTCATGGAAAGAGTCCATTTATGCCCCATTCCTCAAAAAGAGGGGTAGACTTGAATTTTGTTCAAAAGCTGAGGCAAATTTGGACATTTGAAACCATGAAAATATATAGTCATCCCCTAGACAATTGTATAATATTGCCCTCTTCGTTGATAGAATCATATCGTAAGATGTACTTCTCAGGAAACACGGCACTGATGTAAGGTTTCAAGCTCTGCTATTTTCTAAGTTTGCTGCTTTCCAGAACCATACAGTACAGGTAGACCTTAGAGAAACTACAGTTTATGCCAGAACTCAATACAAATCTACTGTATGGTGTTCTCAGGTCCACTCGTTCCCCTTTCTAGTCATCGCTGAATGGTATACAAATATTTCGTCTTTTTCTTATAAATCAATGTTATGAGAATACAATGAGAAATTGTTTGATACATATCATGAATTTGATGTACACAATTCGTCTTTTGTTGGATAATTTTTCAAGATCATACAGCAGTTAAAATTGAGTTATTAAAGCAATTTTTGAGCAGAGAGAAAATGTTACAGAACCAGACCCTATCAAAACATGGCGAGACAAACAATTGTAGCTGCAACTTCTGCATGTTCTCAATTTTAATCCATGGTACGAATTTATAGTCTGGTTCGTCTTACGTTTAATGGGCTACAGTCATTGGAGATCAGGCAGTGTGGAAGCTGTTTAACACTTTTACCCCCAAAATGCACATGGGTCCAGTCTCACCTGAAAACAGTGGAGTTGTGCCAACCCACATTGTCTTGTAAAGCTAAAAAACAAGTACCATTGTATTCAACAGTAAAGTTAAACTCTTTGAGAGGGAAACGGGACGAAAGACTTAAACAAAGGCAAACTTGATACTACTAAAACTTTCAAAACTGATCCCAACCCTTTTTGTCAGATGCGAATGTCATTTATCAAATTAATAATTACCTCAAATTAAAATGAAAGATATCAGACAGTTTGAGCGTGAATAAGTGAGTCCAATAAATGTCTTATGAGCTGGTTTCTGTCTATGGACTTTTCAGTATGCTTTTCTAATTTTTTATGGTAAATATGATAAGAATTATTCAAATGTATTGATAATTGTTGAATGTTTTTTAACATCGATTTTCAGTTCGCAGCAACTGGGACAAAATTTGTGATTTCTCAAACTCAACATATCCTCGAAGCACACAAGGTATCTTGTTATTCTTTATTCCTTGTGAAAACTCTTATCACTCTTTATTCATTGTGAAAACTGACTTAACTTAAACATCACACCAAGTTTATTTGTACTTTTTTTTCATTTGTGTTTACCTTATCACCTGAATCTACCAGTAATATCATCATCTGTCGAAAAGACTTCAAAAGTTGTTGTTGGTCCCTTTTGAAGAGCTTCCCTAGATTCATTGAAATTGTAATGAAATTAAAGCAATTTATATTTTGGGGAAAGTTCCCTCAGAGGTGGCTTGGCTTACGGTGTAAAACGTGATGTTGCAGGTTTCTCTGGATGTGGTGATTGTGGATTTTGTTCAAATTCCAACCAAACAATCAGCTTGATGTTTTGAGGATGGTTTTAAACTTGTTTAAATCAATCATCGCCTTGTACAAAAATAGCTGACCAAATGCATGTAGCATTGATATTTGGTATGTTGGTATGTGGTTCAGGTCAAACAGGTTTGTTCAAACAATGATGTAATGAACTACTTTAACATATGAAACTACTGAATGGATTGAAATGTCATAAGATTAGCTGTTCCAGGTTGCTTTATGACGTATGGTTTGTGGTGTAAAGAGATAGCATGTTTTTGAAAATAGCAACACGAGTAAGTAATCTGGCCAGTGTTCGGTTAATTCATATGAATTTTCAAATCCAGATGGAATCACATAATTTTCATTGATAGTATGATTCAAAAATTTTTACCATAATGGTAAAGTTTAAAGTTTGAAGTGTTCTAATCACGCTTTATATTGCCCTTGTGTCTTTCCGCATTGTAGCGGCTACAGGAGCATTCATGGCAACATTAGCTGCAATAGATGAAGATTCCCCAATCAAACCAAATCCGACTGCCGGAAGTGGAGGTGGTGCAATCGATCCAGTGAGTGACATTTTTTTATCAAGGAATATCATTTGCTTGAAAAGTTCTAGGAGTATATTATAACTTATATTAATATGCAAAACAAATGCTCCCCTTGAACCAGACACTGTGCAGACACAGTGTCTTGTTGACTATGGAGAGAGAGCTACTGTACCTATGTTTCCATAAATGAACTCTTACATTGAAATTCACAGAATAGTCGTATACTTGATCCCCTCTGGGCATAAATAATGAAAAAGCATCAATTTCACACAGGGATGTAATTAAAATGTTATAACTATGTCTCAAACGGCTCCATGGTGATTGAAATTCTGTGATTTGCCAGTGGAACACTAAATCTATTATTACATATACTTAACACTTTTAAGTACCAGGATGGGGATTATTTTTGTTTATGAGCAAAAATGTTTTCATATTTTGAAAGGACACTTTAAGCCTACAGATTTTCTACCCTTTACATCTGTGCTGTTAGTTCAAAGTTTATTTCATGGCCACTCTTGTTCTTAAATTTTCCTGCAGAACAAAGCAATTGGTACAAAGTTGAAAGTTGAACCTAGAAGCTATGGACCTGATCAAGTGATTCTCTATGCACTTGGAGGTAACCAATATATAGCTAGTTACTTTTTACTACTTGCCATGGGCCTCTGGAACATTTGCTGTCAAATTGAAAGAAAGCCCCCCCTTCCCCCGTCAGATTATATACAGATGTCCTTTTTGTAAACTTTTTTGGTGTCAATTCTCCAAAACAACATTCTTCCTCAAAGAAACATTTACGAATCTACCCAGATGCTGCAAAATTTGCTTAGATTTGGGGAAAGATATCTTGAAAGGTCATTATTTTATAAAAATATCTAAAAAAATAAAATGATTTGTCCACAACAAAGTTCAATAAAGAAAGAGAGAGAGAGAGAGAGAGAGAGAGAGAGGGGGGGGGGAGGGAGGGAGGGGGAGAGAATATTTTAACTGAGGACCAATGAGCTTATGCTTCCCTGTGGTAGCTCTGTGACCTATTTGCCCTTCCTTAGGGTGCCTTTCATGATTAATTAATATAATAACCTACTCCCTAGAATGGTTTTAAATTGTACATTACTCAGGTCCCAGTATTCTCCAGTTTTTTGAGAAATGATAAATTACTGGCATAAAGATAGACAAATGTTTTTGTAAATGTCAATACTGTATGTCGGGACATTTGTGTCAGAAATAGAACCAATGTAGAAATAGGATTGTTGCAGAATTTGACTGCAATTAGCATTTCAGTCAATTCATGGCAAAGTCTATTATTATTTGTTTTGAAATGAAAAATTTCCTTGTGCCTGAAAGGCAAAATATAATTATGAATCATTTTTTTTAGAAAAAGTACTTTCAAGTTGATAGTGTTCGACTGACAGGATCTTAATAAACCTTTTCTGGGTATTTTGATATTTGGAAACAGTTGGTATGTCAACCAATGAACCAGATCATTTGAAGTTTCTCTATGAAGGAAGTGAAGATTTCAGTGTGCTACCAACCTATGGTGTGATTCCAGCATTCGGTAGCGTTGCCACTGCTGGTATTCCAGGTTTGGAAATTGATCCCACAAAGGTAAGAGACTATGATACTGTCATACCTTGGGACTCTTATACTGAGAAGGAACTGTTAAGGTAGTATGCGCCGTGAAAATGAAAGACTTAAACTCAAGGAATCTTTCAGCCACTCTCTTTCAAAATCAAGTATAAAAATTGGGGGTCACTGCACAAATTTTGGTACTAGAGAAACAAATTATCCAAGATTTACTGATATTTTAGATTTAAGGCGATACCGAAAGATTCAAAGCGCGCGTTAGTTGCTATCGCTGGCAACGTTCCAAACACGCACTTTTTGCACGTGCAAAATCTTACTGTTCCATCGTTTTCTATGGATATTCGACTCCTGGTATTTTGAAAATGCTCAAAATCTTTCAACTCTCTCAATTGTAAACCAATTTAGCTGATTCTTTGTAGGATTATTGAAGTCATAAGTAAGAATATAGATAAGCATGCGTTTCTAAAAATTCCGGACAATTTATGAGATATCACCGTAAAACCCTTCAAAATTTCACAAAATGACACAGTAGATATTTTCCTGTTCAAAAATTGTTTGTACTTGAACAGATAACCTAATCCATGCCCGGGGCTCTAAACAGGTATCTTATTTGTTACATTCTGAAATTTTGGAAAATTTGGTGCAAATTTGTAGGAGCTGAAACGTTTTAAAGTAGAGCTGTGAAAATTTGTATATGTGTGACGTCACTGACCAATCGCGTGACAAACCTGCGTCTTTTGGAATTGTATGGTTCTGTAAATCTTTATTATGCACAGGAAACCATGAAAACTTTGCATTTTGATTGATATGGGAAATTACCCTTAGCAACCGTTGCTTAGCAATTTGAATCCTTCGGTATCGCCTTAAAATGGCTGCCATCCCTCTGTTAATTCATGGAGAAATATAAAATTTTCTATTTTTGAAAAACCAAAAGGATGAAAAGTTTTCTTACACCAAGAGCTTTAAAATGAACCCCAACAAGTGGTAGCTCATGATCAGAGCAGAATAAGAAAAGTTTGAGAGTCCAAATATCTGCCCCCAAGGTGCATTCTACCTTACAGTTGCAATATAGGTCAGAAGTGACCTTCATATTTCAAAGATTTAACTTTATAGAAAAATCTGTAACAATTTTATTTGCAGATTTGACTATTAACATAAACTTTACTTTAAACTTTACATTACTCTAATTTAAGTAAATTGCTTTAATTGCTGAATAACTTGCTATTTTGGTACATACAGTTTGCGAGAGTAAAGCACAGAATTTGAAACCTCATTTCTACTATTTGAATATGTACACATGCCTATTTGGTGCATGGTAAAGGTTTGCGAAATTGCAACATCATGTCAACATGGCAAGCCTTCCCACGGGCAAGCGGTCAGGAAGGTCTCTGCCTGTGCCCTGGGTCTCTGCTGACTGATTCAGCCTAGTAAAAATGGAAGAAATCAGCCAAAAAATGTTGGCAAAATATACATTGTGTGGTTAGACTGAAAAATGGAACCAGAAAAAGAGTGACAAGCGACTCCTGCACCACGTCGAGGAGACAGACTCTGTCTATAGTATAGTTTCTCGTGAAAACACCAACGTCACCACTGAGTTTAATGCTTTCCCTCACCGAGCCACTGCCGAATGTTCGAGGGCGAGTATGAAAGCACGGGGTAATTTTTTTAGATGCAATGACAACAGCTGAAAGCGGCTACCGGCAGTCTGTGTCCATATAGGGCCCAGTTTTTATTCGAGTGGTACTGGCAAGAAGTTGAATCATAGACCCTCGAGAAAACGAAGGTCTGTTGAATCTGCCAGTGCAGTGTCACTAATGTCAGCTTGGCTTGTTTGCTACCCCAGCCATTTCACTTCGTCTCAATTTTTATACCGAAAAAATGTGTTCTGTTGTTGTCTTCTATGAAACTTGCTGAATAATTGAATGACACTGCCATATGATTCATGGTTTTGCATTGCTAAAATTAATGGCGCCAGCATGTGCTAGTTTTCTGGGGGTCCTCTCACAAGGGGAATGTCCACCTCTGCTTGAAACTTTGGGGACAGATTTGGTTCTGATTGAGGCGGGCAATAATTAATTATACAAATTTAATTTATTGAAAGTAAGGTTTTTCAAGGTATTAGCAAATTAAGGTCATAGCATAGATCAAAGTAATTAGGCACAGTGTCTCTTTAATATATTAGAAGCCTACACAAATCATTCATACTGCATTTATAGAAATTCAAGCAAAGTTTTGTAATCTGGAGGCAAACTCTAGTTTGATAATCTTTCAGCTTTCAGCACATCTTTCTGCAGATTGGAAGGATAGGTTTTGTCATACTGTGGCTCGGCAAATGGTGGGTTGTTTATTAGTCCCTGGGGATGCAGTCTGGCGGGGACTTATAGATTGGGTCCTGTTGGTCCATGTGTACGTCTGTCAGCAGCAGTTTCTCTGTCATCCCTAAGACAATTTTTTTCAAACTGTGTGCAAGTTAAGGATAAAGTACTGTAGCATACATATACACATCAATTTAATTCACGATGCAGTCCAATATGGCCACCGGGCAGCCATTCTGTTGCGATTTTTTCATGTTTTTGAACCATAACTCAACTATCCCTTTACAGATTTCGTTCAAACTTGGCAGACAGACATTGTATTGTAGTGTGCGTGTGCATTTCAATTAATGGTGTGAGTGGGGACTGTGTCATCAGCGATGACTTATTTATTTTAAGGAGGGAAGATGATTATATAGAGGAGATTTATGGAGAAAACATGGATACGTGTTCGTGCCTGACCCAGATACCCCTAAAATGGTAGCAAGGAGGAGAAGTATTTTTTAGTCTGTGAAAAAAAATAATTGTTGTGGTAATAGCCTCATGTGAAAGTGGTCAGAAAAATGATCAAATAAGAATCACATCACTTCATCACTTTTGGAAGACCAGAAACAAACATCTTTGTACCTTGGCCTCAAAATGTATTTCTTTTCTTCAATTCCAGATTCTACATGGTGAACAGTACTTAGAATTACACAAAACAATACCCACATCAGGTAGTGTGCACTCTGAAATCACAATTGCTGATGTCATTGACAAGGGATCAGGTGCCGTCATCATCCAAGACAGTAAGTCAACTTTTAGCATTTCTTATGAATATAGAGAGACACATTAGCAACAGTTGGTTCATGAAAACTCTGTTGACAACAAGTGTCATGGCATCACTCCCAGGATGTTAGTTATGTAGCAAGCAAAAATTTGGTCTCTGATTAATTTGATTAATAAAGCTAGGCATTTTAAAGAACTCTGATATCATACCATTTAATAAATACCTGTGTAATTCATTCTTAAGCTGCAGCAGTTGCATTTTGTGCATTAGTTTTTCACAATGACTATAATTCTATCTTCCTTCATACAAATCTCATTGGACAGTTTATGATGTTTCAATGTAAGTGTAAAATCCCTCAGTGACATGTAATGTCATTATGTAAAGCATTAAACATCCTCATTTCAAATTTCAACTGCCATTTTTGAAGGGACTTTTCAACAGCATCTTGCTTTTAAATGCAAATTTTTTTAAAACCATAAACATTACTGCTGTTCATTTGGTGACTAGGTCTAATTGGTGTTAGTTTGTCATGCTTCTGTATTGCTGTTCCCTCAAAGCAGATATTGAATGTCCATTAATCCAATGAGAGTGCGCACTGGCAGCCATCTTGTTGAGTTTGTCCAAGGACTGGTACTACCAAATTCACTGATACAGTTTGTGTACAGGTGTACTAACAATCAGACAAGCATCTCCCTTAGTGAGCAAAACAACATGGAAAAACCTTTCTCAAAAACTCAAATTAAAAGATAATGTACAAAATCAGAGCAGCTGGGGCGTTGACCTTCATGATATTTCAAGTGAATACATGCAAGTTCCTCTACTACACGGGCATAAACCAAAGGTTTAGGCGAACAGTCAAAGAAAAAGTCTCAAAACTTGGTGTGTGGTTGCATGAGCATCAATCAAAATGGCAAAATGTAGAAATTCCAAGGCTAAGTCACACTATTTTGGTTGTTAAGGAGAAAATCTTGATTCATCCCTGTACATGTAGACATCTAGCAAAAATCAAATATCCATCGTACAGTATATGTGTTTGCTTGGTACGTACCTCTGCATAGGTCCCTTTTTAAGCAGAAAGATAAAATTGAGTCTGACAGTTTGAGAAGCGTATTGTTCCAGCGTACAAATGAAAAGATTGTATTTGTTTTTCTTGCCTTCTACAGTCAAAACATACGATGAAAAGAATGAGCTGCTGTTCACAAATCAATTCACCACGTTTGTAGTCGGAGCTGGAGGATTTGGTGGAAAGAGAAATTCAGACAAAGCTAAGGTAAGATACATGTATCATCTGTGTAGTCTTGTATTGAAAGTGGAGGGAAAAACTGATGAAGACGTGACACACACTATACAAATTATACAAATTATTATCATCCTGGGAATTATCATCATCCTGGTGCTCCACGTGTTTCACAAAACTATGAGAAGCTCCCCTGAGGAAATGCTGTCTCGATAATGAATAATACGCCTGGAGGGTTCTTCAGGTGCACCTCCACATCCAGCACAAAGACAGAGACTAGAGCTATCGATCTATGAAGTATATGAGCATCTTTTTCCCATTCTTCATGCTATTCGTGGTCAGAATACTGTGAAGTACGTTTATATTGTCATCATATTTACTTGTGTGATACATTTGAAGAGAATAAATCTGAAGTAATCAATTTGTTTACGATATTATAGCAATTTTGACGAGCCAAAACTTTTCAGTGTAGCAGCCAACATATAATATCTACATTTAGAACTAAAACTCTATGACTTTCACAATTCACTGGCCAGCTTTCTATGATGTCAATCACCGATGTCCTCTTCACAGCCCACAGTGAAGCCACCATCAAGAGAACCTGATGCAGTGATTGAGGAGAAGACGTCGGTTGACCAAGCTGCACTGTACAGACTCAGCGGCGACAAGAACCCCCTTCACCTTGACCCCAACTTTGCTGCCATGGGAGGATTTTCTAAGCCAATCTTGCATGGCCTGTGCAGCTTTGGTCATGCTGGTAGACACGTGCTGAAGCAGTACGCTGGCAATGATGTTGAAAAGTTCAAGGCCATTAAGGTAAGTATGATCATCTCCTCAATTCTGTATGTCTAGTATGCAGATGGCTATGGAGATAACTTAACAGTGATAACATTGACCATAAGATAGTTTGGGAATGTTCTTGTTTGATTTTATAATCCATTATCTGTGCTCTCCCTGGCCTTTCGAAATTGTTAGTAAATTTACGAATTGGGTTCAAAAAATATTAGTAAGCACAAATTATGTTATTCTGAACCCACCAACTTTCA
>LD352228.1:102767-124982 GCA_001465055.1 Ptychodera flava | reverse complement strand
ATTTTTGCCATTTTTGGTCAAAAAATGTGTATTTCCAAAACTACTTATCTGATAGCTTTGAAATTTGGTATACAGGTTTCCATAGATGAACTAAATGATATTTATTTTTTATGATATTTATTGAAATAATGATGACATCTGCAATTTTGAATTTTTGGGGCAATTTTTCCCATTTTTGGTCAAAAAATGCGTTTCTCAAAAAGTACTGGTCTAACAGCTTTGAAATTTGGTATAACTAAGTGTGATATTTTGAAATTATGATGAAATCTGCAATTTTTATTTTTGGGGGGCAATTGTTGCCATTTTTGGTCAGAATATTTTATTCTCAAAAAACTACTCATCAGATAGCTTTGGTTGACATGTTCTTAGGGATGATCGGATGTGATATATTCAAAGTATGATGAAATCTTCAATTTTGTATTTTTGCAGCTTATTTTAGCCACATTTTTCTGGCCACTGCATTGAGTTATCAAAGATTTCCACCTTCTTCATCAACATGTGTCAAAAATAGTTATTCTGTACATAAACACAGCTGAGCTATATCGGCCGCTAGGTAGCTTGTTGTGTTTATCGCGAAGATTTATCAGGATTGAGTAGTTATTTTTGAAGATTAAAATTGTAACCTTTTGACACGGCAACTCACATGGACTTGATGTATCTTTGACATAGGGAAATACAGACACCGTAGCCGCTTCGGCGGTTGAGCGCACCGAACGAATTCTATCGGCGTGTGTGTGTCTGTGTCCGCTCTTCCCGCGGGAGGCATGAGGGCCCTAGTTTACGCCCGGCCCACACAGATGCCCAAACCCTAAGCGCCACATTGGTGACCCCGACGTGATTGGTGCTGCCGTACGGTGTCTGATACAGAGACTGAGGACCGGAGGACAGTTTGCCTGTAGAAATCGTTCAGCAGGGCCGTATCTGGCGAACTTTTGATGGGAGTTCGAGTGTGTTTGTCTTCAATTAGGAATGTGTTTTGCCAAGCAACTCAGCGACCAAACCATAGGGAGGGCTACGTGTATTTCCATTGGTGTCTACGCGAGACGGACATTTTCATCGATCAGCTGATCGCGTATAGTGTACAGCCAGTGAATAGAGACAGTAAGCGCCAGTGATTTGTTTATGTACAGTCGTTGAACATTACATTACCAGTGCACTGTTTGAAAGCCAGACTTTGTGAAATAATTTTTGTAAAGCCGTGACAGCTTCATACTTTCGGATTTTAGTTTTTTTGCAAATTTTGAAGTGTTTGAAAGAACAAGAGTAATGTTACTATTTTTAGAATAAGAACTACCCAGCGTCTTTTCAGTATTGACATTTTGGTGGTGCACAGTGCTTATTTTAGTATATTTACAGTGCACAACATTGAAGTTTACAAGACAACTGTGGAGTTGAACAAACAAGCCATTTTTGTATGACACAGTGTGAAATACTGATTTTACTTAGCATACTGTGAGAATATTTAGCAACAGGCAAGGTGTACAAAGTGTTGCTTAATTGGGTCAGTGATCACATTTCAGGGAGAGTACAGTTACATCTTAGCAACACTAGTACTGTGCTGTAACATAGTATTCATATCAAAGGGGTATTCAGTGTGATGTTCTATTTATTGAACATACACAGTGTGTGATACCGATGTATAAGTTTTTTTTGTGTACTCACAGGTATTATTTTACAGAGTACAGTACATGTTTGCCTCTCTGTATCTGGAGATGTACAGTGTTTGCTCCTAGTATTTTATTAATATTAGTATTACTGTGTAGAAAAGTTTTTCTTCTTCTTGCACACTGCAAGGTTTTATATGCTACTATATTGTGTATCTATCTTTGTATCAGTTTTGCATCATGGCACACAGTCTAGTGCCCGGTACTGGGGTGAACCCGTCACTTCAAAATTGTGTAGACGATGGGGTGTCTATGCAAACCACTAAGTCAGATCACCAGTTGTCCACCCCAGCGATGAATCCTAATGTACGTCATCCACCTACGGGCAAAACAAATTATAGTATGACACCAGCAACTGGTAGATCACATGCTGCACATCAACCACAAAACAAAATGTTACATTACGATCATAGTTTATGTACTGTGTTGAACGAGCAGGGACAACCGCTTACTTCTACTCCCAACACAGTCAACACACAACAAGCAACCCGTAGGGTTTCCAGTCAGCAAACAACAGTCTTACATCAACCCAACCAACAGGTACACCCTGTGAGCACTGATGGTGGCAGTCTGTTGAATAGCCCAGCTGTTGTTCCAAACCCAGCACCACAAGCAGTGCAGACTGCTGCGGGTACCACCTCAGGCAACAACGTGATGCAATCACATCAAAACACAGCAAATCAGTACACACCAGTACAAAGCCAACCAGGTGTATCAGCTAGCCCACATACAAGTGTAAACAGTACCCTGCATCGTTCAGTCCCACAGCAACATGCAGGTAATGCCCCGTCTAACTACAACAGACCACCAGTCAGTGGGCAACAGATGTACAATACCTCATCCATACCTGCTGGCACCCAGTTTAACCCGTATACATTGTCAAGTGGACCAGCGGTCAGTGAGCAGCAGATGTGTAATAACTCCACCATGCCTGTTAGCGCACCGTTTGGCCAGTATGCATTTCAAACTGGACAGACCCCCGTGGTACAAGGGTATCCAACTCCCACAATGCAACCTGGGCAGGGTATGGCAAACCAGGCAAACCAGGCAAACAACAATGGCAGCCCACTACACCTATATCCAACCAGCAGTTTAATATGGTGTCCAGCCACCAGCTGCGAAATGTACCCATATTCAGTGGAATTCAGGATGGTAAGCTTCAGATTGAAGACTGGATACGTGATATGCAGTACTTGCTACAAGCAGGTGGGACACCATTGGGTTTGCAGTTTCCGACAATTGTCAGGCATTTGAGTGGTGAAGCAAGGAAATTCGTGTTAAATTTGCCTGTTCATGAGCAGTTACCAGTACAGACAGGGCATTTGAAGAGCTGAGAGCCGAGTACGGTGATTTTCAGATGTCTCTTGATCCAATGGCTTCATTCTACGAGCGCTATCAGAGACCAAATGAACCAGCCCGTTCATATGCAATAGCCCTTGAGGACATTCTGCGCACCATAGAAGAACAACAAAATGGTGGAGTACCTTTCCAGGACAGGGACTATAAGCTGACTCAGCAGTTCATGAGAGGATTACAGGATAGTGCAGTTTAGCCAACGCCTTGCACCCATGAAGCCTCGCGGTATGTGTTTCAAAGTGCTAAAGGAAGAGTTAAGGTATATGGCACGTGAAAATAAGAAGGTAGCAGAAATGCCGGACAAGTCAAGGAATAAAGCACAAAATCAGCCACAGCAAACAGTGGGGTCCAGTCAGCCAAAGCAGGGCAATGAGCATAGAAACATAGGTAACAAGGAAACCACTGCAATTGCAGAGCTGACCGAGATGGTTAGGCAGATAGCAGCAAATCAGGAGGAGTATGGCAAGAGGATGATGACGATGGAGCAAAAGATTGAACAAGGTGTGCCAAACAAGGATAGTGGTCGGAAGTCGCAGGAAGCTAACCAAGGTTTGATCAACAAATGCTCCAGTCATCGCGATGGTAAACCAGTCGTATGTTATGTGTGTGGGCAAGAAGGGCACTACGCCAGGGGATGTGCATCCACTCCCAAATCAGGTGGTGATACCACAATGACAGCGCCTCCTTTAAACGAATAAAGCTCATGGCAGGAGGGCAACCCATGGGCTACAACAATACGGACAACCCTAATGATGTGCGTTTGAACACACCAGAGTCTAAACTTGTAGGGGACCAGACTAGTGAAGTGGGCAGCGAGATGTTGGATTCTCCACCTAATTTCTCAGCGCCACACCAGCAGTTAGTTGGCCCGGCAAATGAGGACACTGTCCAGGTAAATGGTGTAACCTGCATTGCACTGGTGGATACCGGATCCATGGTTACTACGGTTACTGAGACTTTTGTGCATCAGCATCCAGAGCTGTGTAGCCAAGAGTTTGAAGCCAGTGACATTGAAATTGAAGGACCAGGTGGATACAGTGTCCCCCACAGTGGTGTTGTTCGACTAGCAATTTCCTTTTTAGGACATACTTACCGAGGAGTGCCTGCATTTGTAGTGCCTGTGGATGACTGTAGGAAGGATGTACCCTTACTTATAGGAACTAATTTGATAAGGGCATGTAGAGATGAAGAAAGAGAAAAATATGGTAGAAGCTACCTAATGAAGACAAAGAAGAAATCTGAAACGTGGTATGGTGCTTTTGCCAAGATCGGACGAAATGACTTTGGTGGTAAGAGAGGTAGAGTTGGATATGCAAAGTTCAAGGGTCGACGCCCTCGTACAGTTGGCCCAGGACGGGAGGTGCATATCAGTTGTCGTGTGTCAAGAGGATCGAATGGTGGAGATTACACTGCTTTAGTTGAAAGCCCACAAGACAGAGACCTGCCCAGTGGAATTCTGGTGGGAAGAACACTGTCAAATGTGCAGAGTGGCAGAGTCACAGTGCGACTTTGTAACATCTCCACCAGACCAGTAGTCCTCAGACCTAACACAATACTTGGTGAGGTGTTTGTTGGTGGAAGGGTTGTTGAAACACTGCAAATGGATCATAAACCAGCAGCGGAGACAGTTAAATCATCACCTTCAAACAGAAGCAGACCAACAAGACGCCAAGTTGATGTTGATGGGAGACCAGTCGGTAGGAAAAGACGCCAGTCTACAAGCAAGCATGACCGTGTTAGATACTACCACCAACGTTCATGTGTAGAGAAGCCGGACTACCCTCAGGTAGATCTCTCACAAGCTACGATTCAGAGTAAGGAGAAATTGCAGCAAGTTCAAGAATTACTCTATCGCAACAAAGATGTCTTTTCCCAGCATTCCATGGACTATGGGCGGACATCGATAATCCAGCACGAGATTCCATTGATAGATGACAGGCCTGTACGATTGCCTCATCGTAAGATCATCCCTGCAAACTATCAAGAAGTCCGGCGGACTATTGAAGAGATGGCAGAAGCAGGAGTTATACAGCCTAGCCAGTCACCATATGCATCGCCTATTGTGGTTGTGCGCAAGAAAGATGGTTGTATGAGAATATGTGTTGACTTTCGCCAGCTAAACTCTCGCACTGTACGAGACTCATTCCCTCTACCAAGGATTGAGGAGGCCCTTGAAGCGTTGGGCAACGCTAATTTTTTCTCATCACTAGACCTGACCTCTGGCTATTGGCAGGTTGAGATGGCGGAGAAAGATCGCCAAAAGACTGCTTTCACCATGCCCATGGGACTATATGAGTGTAACCGCATGCCCTTTGGCCTCCAGAACGCACCGGCGACTTTCCAAAGGCTTATGATGTGTTGTTTTGGTGATCAGAATTTTGAAAGTGTATTGATTTATTTGGATAATATTATTGTTTTCTCAAAGACTTTTGAGGAACACCTTGAGAGACTACAGATGGTATTCGAGCGTCTCAGAAAACATGGCCTCAAGTTGAAGCCCCAGAAGTGCCATTTGCTGAGAGACCGAGTTGGATACCTGGGCCATATTGTGAGCAGGGATGGTATTGAAACCGATCCAGAGAAGATCAGCAAGGTGACAGATTGGAAGCGACCAACAAACCCAAAGGAAGTTCTCCAGTTCCTTTGATTTTCTGGATATTACAGACGTTTCATCAAGGGTTATGCTGCCATAGCTGCTCCTCTGTACAGACTGACGACGGGAGACCCACAGAAAAAGATTGGGAAGAACACTCAGAAGTGTAAACCCCAACCGTTCCTATGGACTGAAGAGTGTGAGTCATCTTTCAATCTACTGAAGAAAAAGTTGACAACAGCACCTGTCCTTGGTTACCTGGACTTCAGTCTACCTTTCGTGCTACAGACAGATGCGTCCATAGATGGACTTGGTGCAGTGTTAGCACAGACCCAAGGCAAGCATGAACGTGTGATAACATATGCAAGCAGAGGATTGAACCCAGCTGAGACTAGATATCCAGCTCATAAGCTTGAATTCTTGTGTCTGAAATGGGCAGTCACTGAGAAGTTCAGGGATGACCTCTATGGCAACCAGTTTACCGTTCTGACTGACAACAACCCACTCAAGTATGTGATGTCTACTTCTAAACTGGATGCGACACGGCAGCGATGAGTGTCAGAGTTGTCAGCCTTCAATTTTGAGATAAAGTACAGGCCAGGTAAGAGCAACGCAAATGCGGACGCCCTGTCCAGAATGCCCCAGAAGGAGGTACAAGATGCTCTCAGAGTCGTCATTGGTGTAATGAAAGGAAAGGGAACCATACTTGTAAAGAGAGGAATCAGCAAACCCATTCTGAAGACAAGGGATCTCCGGCTTTGCCTGGCATTAGTGCCATTGACATGGAGGTATTGCAACGGGAAGATGCAGCTGTTGGTAAGGTTTTGCATTTCCTCAGACGTGGTAGGAGGCCAAGTCGACGGGAAAGAGCTCTTGAATGCAAAACCACCAACCTATTGCTGAAACAGTGGGATAGACTGCAGATAAGAGATGGATTGTTGTACAGGTGTTACTTGGATGAGCAAAAGATGGAGACAAAGCAATTAGTGCTCCCACAGAGATTGATTGATAATGCTCTGCAAGCCATGCATAACAACAATGGACATCTTGGATTTGATAGAACTCTGGATTTAGTACGCGCACGCTTCTACTGGCCGAGAATGCAGAGTTATGTTAAATCCTGGTGTGAGACATGCAAGCAATGTGTTCTGAGGAAGTCGCCACCGACTGCAACCCGTGTACCATTGGTCAGCATTCGCACCACAAAACCACTTGAGCTAGTCGGCATTGACTACCTCACATTAGAGCCTTCCAAGGGTGGTGTGGACAATATACTAGTGGTGACAGACCATTTTACGAGGTACGCACAAGCATATCCCACAAAAGACCAGAAGGCAACCACTGTAGCTAAGATTTTGCGGAAAGAGTTCATTTCCCACTATGGTTTCCCTACTAGGATCCATGCGGACCAGGGTCGGAATTTTGAGAGCCAAATTATAAAGGAGTTGTGCAGACTTGCAGGTACAACTAAAAGCCGTACTACAAGCTACCATGTACAGGGCAATGGCATGACTGAGAGATTTAACAAGACACTGCTGGACATGTTGGGAACCCTGGATCCATCTCAGAAAGCCAACTGGAAGGAGTATGTGAGTGCCATGACACATGCATATAACTGTACCAGGCATAAGTCGACAGGGACATCCCCATTCTACCTCATGTTCATGCGTCATCCACGTATGCCACTGGACCTTGCTTTTAGAGTCAATCTGGGCGACCAAGAAGAGGAAGTCGAGTATTCAGAGTACATTTCAGGTCTGCGTGACAGACTCCAGATCGCGTATGAGGAAGCCACAAAAAGAGCAGATGTGTCAAGAGAGAAACAGAAACACACATATGACAAGAACGCGAAGGAAGAAGTTCTACAGCCAGGAGACCGAGTTCTTGTTCAAGATAAGCGCCCAGTTCTTGGAAGGCATAAACTGAACAACAAGTGGGAACCTGTCCCTTATGTAGTCATCAGTAAAAAATCAGGTATTCCAGTCTATGTAATTCAGTCCGAGGAGACCGAAAAACAGCGTGTTTTGCATAGAAACATGCTAAAGCCTTGCATGTTCTTGACACCCAATCCAGACAGTTTAGAAGAAAAGATTGACAGGAAAGAGAGACATTGGGACCAATCATGCAAAACGGCAGATGAAGCTGTAGAAGACTATGGTTCTGATCGTTCAGATGATGACGAACTCATTCAGACACACATACTTAATTACACACCATTGAATGAGATACAGCCAATAGATGACAGAGTCCACCTTGGTCCAGCAGTGGACAATATGGGAGGATACCATGGTGAGATCACAGTTGCTGAAACTGTACCATTTGTAGCGATGGAGACAAAACCAGAAAATCAAATGCAGTGTGGTGCAGGACACTTCACTGAAGCAGTGCAGGACAACGTAGTAGATCTGGCACAAAATGAAACGATGGAAAAGGCAGAAGCAGAAGACTGCGTTTCAAGAACAATGCCAGGAGAAGGAGAGTACACCCTTCAGTGCAGTAGTGAGACTCAACATGAAGCATCACAGTCTGATCAAAGTGTAGTGATTACTTCACCAGAGTCAAACTTAGCACAGATGCAGTCATGTTCAGACACCTATGTAGATGGAGAGTTGAGTGTAGCACAGAGCTCTGTCGCAGGAAACGAGGCAACGTTGTGTGACCAGTCTCCAGGAGAAGAAACTATACAGGAGGAGACAGCTCAGCGATATCCTGTCAGAGTGAGACGCCAACCTGATAGGTTGATGTACTATTGCATGACTTTATTGTGTCATTTCATGAGGACACGGTCAGATTTCATGGGTAAAACAAGTCAAACTGACTGTTGTGTCGGTCAAGTAACTTAAAAATCATTAAATAGCTGTTATAGTTTTAGGTGTTATGGTTGAACGATAGGGACATCGTTCCATAAACTGGCAGAGTATGTGGCCAGGAGTTACTTGCATTGAATAAATTTATGGTTAGCTATAGAATTTCTTTTATTCATTTGTTTAAGCATGCATTTTCATAGTTTCAGTCATATGAAAACTCTATACATTACACTCAATGGGAACTGTCATAAACGCCCTCTTGTGTCAGACATATAAGGGAAAGTCCCCGAGTTTGACCTTTGACACGGCAACTCACATGGACTTGATCTATCTTTGACATAGGTAAGCGCTCTCTCTTTAAACATTTATTTATCAGCTTATAACCTAGCCATCCATCATCAAAATATGCATCAAAGTGTTACTTGAGATCTAGAGTCAACTTTTATTGTGTTTATCGCGAAGATTTATTAGGATTGAGTAGTTATTTTTGAAGATTAAAACTTGTAACCTTTTGACATGGCAACTCACATGGACTTGATCTATCTTTGACATAGGGAAATAAAGACACCGTAGCCGCTTCGGCGGTTGAGCGCACCAAACGAATTCTATCGGTGTGTGTGTGTCTGTGTCCGCTCTTCCCGCGGGAGGCGTGAGGGCCCTAGTTTACGCCCGTCCCACACAGATGCCCGAACCCTAAGCGCCACATATATATATATATATATATATATATATATATATATATATATATATATATATATATATAAACTTTTTCAAATTAAATCTGTGGCACCTTACGGTTTTGTGATGTGACACTTGAAACGTTAGATACCCCTAGTTGACTAACTTTTATGAAAGGGTATATCGGGCGCAAGGAAACTACTGAAGAACGAATGCTTGTTTCAGTGCAGAGGTTTGGGAATTTGCCTTTACGTATTCTTCGTTAATTCATGTCGTAACGGAATTTCTCCGCCGCCCAACGTAGCTCACAGAAGCACTCCACCGCAAAGAATAGTTACTAATTGTTGTTTAGTTTTCCAAGCTGAACTTGCTAATCACAACGGCTTCTACCGAAGCTTCCATATCTATCTCCCAAAATTTTGTTAATGTCACTTATCCATTCACCAGGAGGAAGACCTTCGAACTAAACAAAATACGAAATATTGAGCTATTCAAGGACATTACAATACGACGTGAAACGAATAACTTTGTCCTGGCATGCATACGAATGTCGAAATATAGTGTCACAACACTTGGTCAGACTAGGCACTGTTATCCCGGCACATCTAGTGAAAATTAAGATGTCATTCCCTAATATTTTCTTTTCGGCGAAGGAAAATACGAGTGACGTAATGACCGTGTCACCACGAGTCGAAGACATGTGGTGAGACGGTCATCTTATCACGAGTATTTTCCGAGTTGAACGAAGAAAAATATTGAATAATAATATACTTATCACAGACAAAAGCCAAGAATACATTGTTTTTTGCAAAAGGACTTTTCCACCACAATTCCTCGTTTAAACTTCTGAACTACATTTAGAATAAAATCAATACGCCGTGAGCGAGTTGTCAATCACCTCTAGTCATCGGTTGCGTGAGCGAGCACGGCACTCACGTTTGCGTAAGGAGCAAATGCCAGATAACTTTACACAACACGTACCGATTTCAAAGATATACATAGAAATTTCGGACAAAGTTGCGTTATTTTTCGAGAACAAAAATCGACTGAATCTCGACAGCGCGACTCGAACACTGTGTATCATCGCGCCCGACCGCATGCAGTTGTAATGCAGAACCTATTGTAATGTGACCAGCTTCGAGTTCCGTGTTTCCGAAAATTATTCACGGAATTCCTTCAAAATCTACGAGCGTTATACTCTTGTGTTTTCGTCGTTCGGATTATTATTGTCGTAGTCAATGGAAATATTACTTCATAACACGACTTTTTGACGCTTAGCGTGCGGCCAGCCTTGCAGTCGAAACTGCATGTCTATCGCATGAAAGTACTCGTGAAAGAACTCTATACAGATACGAACCCCCACGTTGGTAACAAAACTAACACAGAAGGACTCAAAATTTGCTAAGTGGATGTAGTTTATCAGACTCTAAAACACTATGACTGATTTTAACAAATTTTCGCGTCGGACGAGTTTTGATTGCGGGAGAAATACGGGCTGCCATGCTGTTTGTTTACATTGATGAGCACATCGAAGAATGATGCAAAAAAGTTCTGACGCACTAAAATTGATGACATAGACGCGGGTTGTTGTGACGTAGAACGACCAAACTGAAAATTCCGATATTTTCTGTTCAGAGATGACAAACTTGGCTTGCGCATATGATATAAGCCAATATTGACACGTTTGTATTACATTTTTGACATGAAAGATGCGTTGAAAGCAAAGCAAAGAAATATCTAAAGACCGCGCGAGAGGTTGTGTGAAAAACGGAGTATCGACGGATATAGACATGGACCGTGCATTAAGGTACTGAAACGAAACCCTATTGGACGGCCCTACAACGACACTTGACAGATAGGCTACCAGCATAATCAAGAAAATAATTAACCATACATCATTCGAGACTGTCGGATGATCCATAACTGTTCAATAAAAAAGTCATAACGAATGTCTGTGCATTAACACCTATACCTACCTACCTACCGACATATACAGACGCACATACATACATACATCCATACATCCATCCATCCATACATACATACATACATATGCTAACTGAATCAAACAAAGTTGTAACACTCACTTTAATTCATAAGCCTGCACGCACTTGAGAAAAAACAAATTAAAACATACAGCTCGGGGTACTCTGCTTGTTGCCTTATATCAAAACATAACAAATTACACAGATCACCGATAGTCCCTAGGGTTACATTTTATTGATTAGCAAATGAAAAAATGATGACTATTGATAGACATCGAGACAAGATAAAATTGCAATTACGAAGAGCTACAAATCTCAATGGGCAAGACCTCAATAAACAGGCAATCAAACATAATTTGCTAAGTTTCACTTTTAGAAAAAGCCAAAATGATTAGGATTTTGAAGTGGACAAACGGGTTTTTGAAAACTGAAACGGTTGCCAACAACCGACATCATGTTTGCATAGTGCCAGGCCAATGATAGCATCTTTCTTGTAAGAGAAGTGTAGCCCCGTCAGTTTGGCTAATAATAGCAAAAAGCGAAAGAACACTGGTTACAGGACCTTAAAAAGACACATTTTAGAAAATATGTGAACGGAATGATGAAACATTTTGATGAAACTGCACAGGGTTTCTATTCCCTTTATTTTGAAAAATAGGTGGATGTTAGCTTTAATACGTCATAGTGAAAGGTATTGTACTTTGCTAAACGTCTATTATAAAAGTGTACGCGCGAATTACTACCGCTCATTTTTCCACATTCTCAAGGTTGACGTACAACAGCTCAAGAGAAAAATGGAATTTAAGTTTGAAATGTCATACGTAATACTGTTTGTTCTGAGGAATATATTCTTCGATGTTCATAATTTACTTTGACTAAGTGTGCGATGTCCTAATGAATGTGGCATGTTGTACAATGTGTCCATAAAAATGACAAGATCATTTATGGCAAAAGTAACCTGACATTTAATATTAATGATAAACGTTATTAATAAGCGATATTTGGAGAAGAAAATGAATAAAATATCACGGTATAAGTCCTCATGTCGTAAGAATAAAACTTTGGTGATTTTATGAAGTCAATACAACCCTTTCTCAACAGAGATTCCTATCATTGTTTATTATACCACTTACTATGCGAGAGATGTACAGACAGGTAAACATACAAATAGCCAGACGGATGTAATGATGGATAAGTAAATAGACATATGGGTGGACAATTATTTAGAAAGATGAATAGATAGAATTCCGGAATGATGCACTGATGGATTCATGAATGAATGGGTGGGTGGGTGCCCAGACAGGCAGAGAGGGAGAGAGAGAGGCAGAGAGAGAGAGAGAGAGAGAGAGAGAGAGAGAGAGAGAGAGAGAGAGGGGGGAGAGATGGATAAATCGCCGTAAATATGTAGACGGCAGGGTATACGTGATTCTAATCTATTGACTTCCAATAGACCAACTTTTAAAAATTTCTTTCTGAATGAACTTGAAATCTGTGAGTGTCACCCATGACAAACTCTAACAAATACAAAATCACAAGTAAACTATCCCATGACATTTTGAGTGAAATATTAAAAATCAATGCCCACTTTTCAAAAATCGATGTGGAAATAAATAACTACAGTGCAAAATTCAGTTCAGTGTAATGTCATTGCCTCGACAGCAATGCCTGACCACTACAAAGCAAAACTGGAGTGGACAGGAAATGCAAATGCTATACGGGGACGATGAAAAGGATGTTTCTTTCTGCTGAATCGTTTTGTAATTTCATAAATAAATAAGATTTCTAATATGTCAATATTTATAGCTGTGTGGTTTTAACAACAAAATCAACGTTCAACTCTCTATTCTTACTTTAATGCTGTGACAAGTTGTAAATGAATGTAAAATACAGTATATCTTAAATTACTAAAATCTTTTTAACTACTCTATACCTTCTCCGACCTAACAGAACTACAATTCTATTAAATTAGCTGACAAAATCTACCATTTTGCGAGTTGCTACGGTGAGATGTGTTAATTTTGGATGAAGTATTTTCTGTTACAACTTTACTCATGAACTCATCATGGATTACAAATTGTTCACCTTGAATTCAAGTTTGCTACCATTCAAACACAGTCAAGAGGATCCAAGGTCAGGTTTCTCCACACCATCGGGGAAACACTAGAGTTGTGGCGGGGATTCAGAATATAGGTCACGATCCCCCGTGTCTCGTTAATCAGCTTTGCTGACTAAATGAGAATTTTACCTAATTACTCACAACGAAATAATTACTGTTTTCGTTGACTGATGATTTATAGTTTCACAGTACATCATGCATATTTTAGGATGATGAGGGCGCTTATCTCAAAGCCTTCAGAACTGTGCCACCAGCGCCTCATAACCGTGACAGGCATGCATGCTTTACCGAAATTAAAAGAAACTATCAATAACATCATTACTACTTAATAATCCTTTCCATCAATTTAATTTTTGCACCTGCAAAACAACCTCACAAATATGTGTATGGTGTTTCTTAAGAAATGCCTACATTTTAAGTGAAACTCAATATAATTTTTCTTGCATATGCTGCTGTCACTGACACAGCCAAAAAGACGTTCAGTATGTGTACATGGAATGGCTATCCTAGGTGTATCCTAGGAGAGAACCGGCAGTAAAACGGCCGTGAAACCAGGCTCCTTCCTGCTGATGAACATTACCATCATAACATGACCAGCTTAGAGTGGCAGTATGGAACAAAATTTTATCACCAAAACGTGAAAATATGTGAACTTGTTCCTTTTGAACCTCTAAGTTATGATTCCCTCTCGTAAGGGTGAAGTGGTCAGGTTTAACTTGACTATGTTGCTAAGCAAATTTTCTGAACTCGAAACGACAGTCATCATTCACCCACGGCTTGTTCTTGAGCGCTAGTGGTTTGCTGTTGTAATTCTTTATCTTTGACTGTTTGGCTCTTAATTTCGTTGATTTTTTCCATCTTATTCCCGTTGACAAGTTGCTGTTGTTGATCGCCTACTTCTTCTTTAGTCTTATCTACGTTTATATCAAGGTCGCCATTCACCTTTACTTCCTGTTCCGGGACCATTTGCTCCTGGTTGTCAGTAGTGCTGTGTTTTGCCTCACCTTCTTTCTGTTCGCGGGTCTCGTCTTCGTTGGCCTTTCCTACGTTAGACTCGTCTACTTCTTGTTCTATTCCTCCATTTACCTTCTTGCACTCGCTCTGGCGTGGTTGGATTGTAATTGCCAGTGCGGGGGCTTCGTTCACAACAGACTCTTGTTTCAAAGGTGGCTTGTACTTTTCGACGTAATGATGAAGGAAGGTCAGTGTTGCTTTGGCACCTTGCTGTTGAAGATAGATAGATAAAAAGTGTAGTATTGACTGCGGTTATGGATACTCTTATGTGCTACTTCGCGGACACAACAGCCAAGCTCTTCGACAAATAGAAAGTTGCACCTTATTTAAATAAGGACAGTATAAACAAGCTATAAGCTTAATATAAGAAAAACTTTTTCCAAATAAGATGATAAAATTGGACAATGTTAATAAAAGGGAAATCCACATGTAATTAGAATGCTTGTTGAGTAGAGATCGTAATGAAAGTTGAAGATTCATATCTACAACCCAGTGTACTACGACAGGCGTGATTGTAAAGGCCAGGGATCGGTGAAAGAAAGCTTGCAGCACGCTGCCATAATTTCTGAGGCAATCGAACCTTAGGATGAAGTCAGCTTTTGCTGCAATGGTAAAACAACTCATTTCAGACGGTCTTTCTTGGTCAACAGGATCAAATCAAATTTCGCAATAGAGATGGCTGGTAAAATCTCAACTCTATCAATCACTTCTTTCGAAATATGGTACGACAGCCAAGGCTGGCAAGCTGTATAAATGTACCATGCATAGATTGATTCACCTGAATAGCGAAAATCCTGTCTGCTGGTTCCGTGAAGAAATCACCTCCTTCGATGTAGTCGAGGTAAATAGCAATGGTTCTGTCGATATCTTTCTCCTGATGGGTATGAAGTAGAACAGTAGTGAGAATAAAAGCATAAAACTATGTAGATATACTTTCAAAAACATAGTATAAGGAGTTACAAAGAAAGTAATTTTATCTGACTACAAACGTTCGTACAGCGCCACCTGTGGTAGAAGTCAAGAGGCCATCCATAAGGCTGATCCACTTTTGCTCCGGACGGTCCTGCAAGCAAGACTGCCATTTCTGCCGCTCTCCCTCATCTGGGCTTTAACAACACTCACCTCCTCCTCTTACAGCCGCAGATGACCATAAATGAATTTTTATGTGGTCAGGCCCCAACAAGGTTGGGGCAAGATTAAATGAATTAGGGGCCTACCTGTGCGGATAAATTCGTTGTTATATTGCAAATTATTCTGTCAAAGATACCCTAAATGCTACAAAAGTAACCGGTATCTTTTCGTTTATTTGTGTCTAGTACACAATATATCAAGTAATCGACAGGCAAATACAATGCAATGACTCCTAAGCAATATTCGTTACATGCTCTTACTTCGTTATAGAGCCTCTTGACGTTGGTGAGAACCGTTTCCTGTACCGCCGTGAGGTAGTCGCCAACACTGTTCACCTCATACCGGTCGTAACCAGCAAACATGCTCCACAGTCGCACCCCTCGCTCTTCGGCAAAGTGTATTAACTCCAGCATGGTGATCTGTAGGCAAAATTGGGTTAAGATTAGTAGACAGGTGTAGCAAGACAGATGGGGATATCTTATAGAAATAACGGGCGACGCGCTGACCATTAACGTTTATTTATGGGCAAGGGCGGGAGGAAAGCCAAAAATTAACGGGCGAGGCTTGCCGAGCCCGTTAATTTGGCTTTCCTGTCGCCCGCGCCCATAAATAAACGTTAATGGTCAGCGCGAAGTCTGTTATTTCTATTATATTATCAACGAACCCCGAAAAACCGTCAAAATTTACGAAAATTTCTCGTGTGAACGACAACGCGGCCCCAGAACCTGTCAGTGAGTAGTGCGCGCGCTGCAAAAATTTTGCAAATCCGGAGATTTGTTTGAAAAAGAGCCTCTAAACTTTGCCAACAAATGCTTCATTTTATTTTGTGGTCGATTATGATCTTTGTACAAATCACAATTTTCGTTTTAGCCGTAAAGTTACTATGTTTACGATATTATTCATATTCACGGGCATGAGAACAAACAATTGTGGGCAGTCACGTGGTTCAGCTCGACCAATTAAAACGCAATGGACAGGATATGGTAATATAATATCTGATTATTTAAAGGTCTGGTGTAAATTAAAAGTGAGGCGACAGCCCAGGAGCATCGTATCGTCTTCAGAAACTTTACCGAAGCCATTATTACAAGCCAACTGAAAATATTATATTTATTCACCTCGCCGTCTCCGTCCCTATCAAGTTTTTCAAACACGCTATCTATTGTGAAATCTTCACCGAAGAGGGCTTCCGCATCTTTTGCCGTGAAGTCTTCATTCTGTAGATAGAACACCGTCAATAATGTATAGAGTAAGGTTAAAGGTCACCTGACCATATTTAAAAATATCTCCAAAAGACAAGGTGTGTATCACGCGCCTGTGCCACAGGCGTCAAACACTTTAGATCTCATGTCCATGGCAATTTCGACCCTGAATTTTACTCTTGCTTTCAATAATGGACTTCTTTTCAACTTTTTATACTGATGTGTACCATCGTCCTCACTAATGTTCTCGTTGAAGGGCTTGACATACGTATATTTTGGTTGGTTGTCTGTTTTATAAACTATAAATCAATGATTTCTTATATTTTGAAAATCCTAATATTGCTAATACCAACTTTGTCTTCGGTCGATGAAATGTCCACAGAGGGGGTGAATATAGCCAAGGTTTAAGCTTATCAACAAAGTCGCAACACTAGAGCAAAAATACATAATGGGAATCATTCAGCTCCAAGGGGGATAAAAACCGAAAGCTCCCATGACAGTCATCTTGACTCGAAAGTTCCTAGTCACCATTTTAAGTCAAACCGCACATGCGCTCTTACGTTGCTCAATACTTCCGCCAATTCCTTGAGATCAACGGTGGCCGTGCCGTCTTCGTCCCCCTTGCCCATCACTGACACGAAGCGTGCCATGGCAGCACATGTCTCCGCATATTGCGCCTGCGTGGTTTCCTTCAAGCGACTCTTCTTCTCTTTGTCTCTACAGGTAAGAATATTATTTACCCGTTTAAGTATCCATAAAAACATTGATGCCTGAAAATAATCTTTTTTCATATGCACAAAAATGTTTTTCATTTTCAATACTATCCGGATGTCACTTGCAGTGGAGTGTTAGGCCAAGAAAGAAAGATTATTCACATCTGGGCCTTGACACCTATCAAAGGTGATGTGGTGATGCGATATTTACTTTTCCATTATTATAAAATAAAGTTTGATCGTGATCGATCGCTAGGAAAATGAAATGATATATTGTCTGCTGTGTCACGGTCAATAATATTCATAGAATATTGCCGCCGATTTCCGGATTTTTATGACTGACCGGATCGCGTATATGATTATCTTTAAAGTGTGTTTCCTGAGTGTTAATCATTCTGATCTTTATGAGGTCCATATCAAAAACAATTTCCGTCGGTAGCATCGCCTTAGAAAATTTCAAGGTGGTACCCCGCCATTTCAAACCAACAACTACGACATGCGTGAAGAAAATGTCGGATCCTCGCAAGTTTCTTAGTTGCTATGGTGACCAGTCGAGGGAACACTCACCGGACAAGTTTAGTATTCGGTCGCTGAATTGGTCTTGTTTGTTCTTCATGCTTATGCCTTCTTTGGTTCATGACGTGTTCATTTATCTCATGGTCATCACCAGTATACTATGGAATCAGAAGTATGTAAACAGCCATGGTAACTAGTACGTGCCGATGATTCCCATTCTGATTAAAATCAGATGTAGAGATGGCGATCATTCCATTTTTGCTTGTTCTTCTGTTTTCGTTAGCTGCTGTAGTCGCCATCGATACATTTGATTTTAATCAGATTCTAAATCATAATTCCTAGTTCTGTGGACAAAGTGTTGAGGAGTTTGTAATAAGTATGCCATGTGATTTGCGCAGTTTTTGGCAATGCTGTTCAAATGCATTCTTGTTAATTTCTATTCTTTTAGTTTCAGTTGTTTGTAAACAAAGTTGTCGTACAAGAAAATGGTTGACTTAACTCTACAGCATAGTGTGTATATATATATATATATATATATATATATATTATGTGTGTGTGTCAGCACTATAAAAATACATATATAACTTTAATATATAATACTTAATACACTTGTATATAATATATGTAATATATAAATAATATATTTATATATTTATATATACATTGATTTGTACTTGAAGTAATTTGGTTTCAGCGCTTTACTTCTTGCATCGAGCAGTGTATTTTCCCAGGAGGACATCTGTCACTACACACACATACACACATATTAAAAAACGTCAGATTCAGTACAAGATCCGGAGTGGCATTAAAGTTTTCACTTGTGTACTCGTGTGTAAAGAAGACACTGGACATGATACAATACTAAAGTACATCCCGTACTTATTCCATCAATATAGTTGCCTTTGAACCGAAAAAAAAAACGAAAAGCAGTTGTCATACCACTAAAATACCGATGGTCTTCTCGTTGTATCCACCGAATCGATTTCTCTTATCCCATATTTTGCTTATATTGTCTAACGCTGTGAGCTTGGAAAGGAATGCGTCTTCTGGCTTCATTGATAACCACCATCCTGCAGGATTAGAAGTTGGATGCAGGATTCAGAGAACGACTAAGAGGGAAACCGGCTAAACATGTATTGAGTCATATTTATCATCGCTGAAAAAAGTATGTTGCCCATTGTATTGTTTCCGTAGATGGGTGAACATGTGAAAAATTGATATCAACGGTGTAGTTGTTTGTTTTGCTAATAAGTGCACGGATTGTCACTCAAAGCTAAAGTACCGATATACATACCATCAAAGGAGTGGATAGGGAAGTTGACCAGCAAGCCTCCATCAACGTAGAGGTCAGTGGAATGACCCTGGCCGTATCTTACTGGTTCTAGCACAGCTGTGTGAAAGTAGAACAATAACTTAGTTAATTTACTATTCTTTCTGTCACCTCGATGATCATTTCTTTTGCTAATCGAAACAATGCTTCAGAATCTGTTGTTGCTATCAGTTGCAAGAGACATGCCTTGCGTATGTGACTCGATAAATCACACCTTAATATCATTTTTGGTGAGGTTGAGATTAAACTTGTTGAGATGTTGCCATGGAAAGCATTCTCAGTCACTTTTCTGCATTAAATTGTCGGAAAGATTTAAGTACCTGTAATCACTGAAACTTTAACTAACCTGGTATAGAGACTGACATGCGCACTGCGATTCTAATGGGCATGAGAGGTGTTGTCTTCACGTGACAGTACTCGGCGTCCATCTGGTTTACGTTTGTCACAACAATGCACAGTTCCTTCCCGTATTTCGAGTACAGCTGGTCGGAACAAAATATAATGGATGAGATTTTAATAAACTAAAATAATATTTGAAAACATATTTGGTTAGTAACCAACTGAAGATATACAATTGCCTTTGTGTCCCAAATCTATTTAGTAAACTTTTTCTCACCGGCTCATAGAAGTATTGGTTTATACAGATTCATAATTTAGTCTGCCAATATGGTAATTGTGATTGTCCGTGTGCAGGGGGGATCCCAAACGCACCGCGATAACCAAAGATATCGAATGATATAATGTTCATTCCTCGGAATCGAGTATGTACAGTTCAAAATGGCTGCCAATTTCAGAAGTCAACTCATTGAGGTGGCGGGATTATTCTTGCCGAAAATTGAGTCTGTTGAACTCTTTATATGCTACTCTTATTTCCAAAACGACTCCAAAAAGAGATGCAACGACGTCTACTTTTTTCAAGATTCGTCTCAAACGTGTGTTATCGCTTGTAAAGCAGTGTTTATCATTGGTAGTGTCTGTGATCTATTTCAGCTTTTGAACTCTGCTGTTCAAGTGTTCAATATAACAAATTCTGTGAGTATCCTTACGTCTTTGAAAGTTATATCTTTGTCTCCGGTCTTTGCTTCTATCTTCTCACCCATCCATTCAAGCATGTTCTTTCCCGAGTTCCATCCATAGTTCATAATCAAATTTGGAAGGAAACTAAGCATTCCACAGGAAGTGTCTGGATATACAGAATACGTAATTTAGTGTGTAAAAAATAGCAAGAAAACTATATAAAGATAGATATTTAGGCATGTAAGTGTGTAAACAACAACAACAACAACAAAAACAAAAATAAATAAATAAATAATAAATAAATAATACAGAAATAAGAGATTAGGCACGGGACCAAGGGGCATCGATGTCCTCGGACTTTCTGTGTCCATATCTAAAATAAATCTGAGTTATACCTACGAAAGGTAATATGTTTCAGGCAAATATGAATCATGCTGTTATATGTGAAGAGAAGATCAAAGGTCAGGTCAACCCTAAATCTGGTTACAATTTATCGTTCCATACATGTATTTGTCCATGGTAAATAGAAACCCAATCACTAGCTCTGGCTTGAAAACTGATAAGCTCATAACAAAAACGGGTACGAAGACAAAAGTAATGCTGTCTTAACGACATGATATTTAACTTCATCTTTTGCTTGGCAATCACCCTTACATGTGTATATGTTATTTGTCACACTGAAAATCAACTTTGGGCGTTGGTTGTAAACAATAATACCAATCAAGTTTTTTTAGTTTTGTCCAGCGCAATACACATGTACTCTGTCATAGATCTGACAAGTATTTACACACCGATCATTCTTTCTACAGATCTGTGCCAAAAGTTGACTCATAAAGATATAAAAATGTTATTTAAAATAGTCAAAAGGCATGTATTTCCACAAAATTAACAATTCTGTCGATACTTCAACTCAAGGAACACAGATGCCAAACATAAAAGCGATCATTGACAAGTATATATTTATATTAGTGGTTTTGAAACAAAATATTAATTATACTAAAATTTTTAAATGGCGTCTTTCCCTTAAACAATTCAATGAAAAAATCGTCTGGAGATAGTTGCCAGATGTATCGTCTCAACAAGCTTTAGAAATTACCGAACGGTCTTTGAGACATCTCCGTGTCCAACTTATGGTATACGGCATACGAAAAGCCATGACATTAGTGCCCAGAACCTATGATCCAAAGGACTGATAATATTTTTGTTAACTTCTTATGAATACTAGTCTAGTATTCATAAGAAGTTACAACGCATAGCCTAATGTTTTGTTGGAACTTTTTTGCGGTAAACTGACATCAGGTTTTCAATGAGAGCAATTCCGTTGTTGCAACTTGTTCTGTTGCTTGTGTACGATATGTGAACTTACCTGACAGATACCGATCACTCTCAGTCATTGTCATTCGCATAGCTTCAGCAGGGCTGTAGCCGACAGACAGCAGTGCCGCTCCAATACTGCCAATGCTCGTACCGGATAAACGCTTGAACTTCGGATATATTCCAAGCTCTGACAAAACCTGTGTACGAGACAAATGTTTGTGTCATTGTAAGTCAGTTGTGTATTCACAAAGGGCACCACTTCAGTGTTCAAATAATGCAGGTATGCAATACATGATCCAATAATTGCATACTGCGGCGCGCGTCGATGGCCTAGATCTTGTGAGGGTGGTCTGACTAAACACATGCACTATTTGTATTTCATGGTACGCATACAAGAAATTCACCCAATCCTTTTCACACTGTTTTCAGGGAAGAGGTGCCTTGCCCCAAACCTTCTAATGAATATTTTTTCTTCAAAACTCAACATAGCTGCAAAAAAAATTCTTAGCACTTGTCCCGCAGACATCATTTTTATTTTGACTCCCCTCCAAAGATCTAATCGTCGACCCCTTATTTTACAAAAACCGAATAAGGTAAACATGAGAGAAAATGCCGAGAGAGTTTGACCGGTTGACCTCGCTGTTAATTTTATGCAGGAAATTACAATAGCAATGCTTGGTCGAATGACGTATTGCCTTGAGGGCGGGATAGCCAGTGGTATAGGGGGAGGAGTACCTTCAAGATAGTGATAAGTGGTGCGGATTACCGTCGCCTAG
>LD352228.1:86473-101737 GCA_001465055.1 Ptychodera flava | reverse complement strand
ATAGGTCGATATCTTAATATTCCACAACATTTGTTTGTGATATAAACTTATAAAATCATAGTCCAGGGCCCCCAAACCGCCGATCGATTTACGACCCGATAGTTATATATATGCCGCTGACGCTGATATTCACCGTTGGTTGCCTGTGTGTGCGTACATGGACAGTCTGCATAGCCCTTGAATGTGGTCTCGGTTTTGATCAAACTTACTATTAAGGAGTATATATCAAAACAGATAAATGATTTATGTTTTCACATGGATTCACAAAAAGTTTCGCCCCGGTGTTCATTTTGGCCCTGGAATTCCATCTACCCACCCTTTGCACCCTTTGCAGAGTAGTAAGCTTATTGGGCAAGTAAACATGGATGCGCCGGTGCGATTCAACGATCAACCTGTATATCGGATCGAAAGTCAAAAATTTTACGGCTCGGACTATGATTTTACAAGTGTATATAGAAAGTATAAGGCGCGGGGTATTATATATTGACTGATTACTGTAGCTATGATAGGCTACATTCAGGACGGGCAGCGACGGGCAGTAATTTGTAGGCAAATCAGGTGGTTTTCACCGTGGGCAGAACTCGGTGCAATGATACTGAACATTAATAGTAAGCCCGTCACCTTGAAGGTAATACTGTAAGTGAAACAAGGACTTCAAACGCACGATGATACAAACGACACCACAAGTGAAACGTACACATAGAAATACACGCGTTCCTACGTTGTGCCCACCCGGGCCACGCGATTAAAATATGACTGATACTGCTGGATAGTGTTAATTGGGTCGGTAAACAGTAAACTAATAGTTTAATTGACTACCTGGGTGATTGGCAGGTCGTGTCCAACGACGCATATGCAAAGCAGGCCAAAAGACAAAAGCCCCCAAAGTTATTGACAGCTGGCCAGGGGTCACCATGAATACGTAATGAAGCTTCACTACGCAGAAACTGCGTAGTCAAACTCTCTCGGCATTTTCCGGCATGTTAGTAACAATGCTACGAGAAGAATCCGCTCACTGCTTGATCGGACCAGGGACGGAACATTACATGATCTTTGGAGGTGATGCTCAAGATGTACTTATGCAAGATTCTTTTGCATTCGTTTTACTTCGGATTCTAAACGGCAAGCGTACTATTTCGTTCCAAATTGACACTCATTGTGTTAAAGTCAGCTTGGCTGCAACTATATTTGCGCAATATTTTGCAGACTTTCTCCCATTTTTGACCATCCCTCCAAATATGTGATGGTCACTTTAGTGGAAATATGGACCATAGGGTCTATGGCGGAAACAACAATTCATCGATTTGCGTGACCTGTCAAACGGCAAACTTTACTGCAAAATAGATTCTTATTAGAAATTATTGATAGCCTGTGAGAGAACTGAAACTAATTGTTTAAAAACAGAAAAACTTGGGTTGTATGAAATGGATAACCTTAGCCCATGAATAAAATATTTTACAGCGACCTTTGATAATATAGTCATTACTTTTTCACAATGTCTCTTCACACAGAGGAGGGACATTTTCTGGTTCTCTATAAAAATATTCTCAGTTCTTATTCTTCCCCTCAAACTGTTTAGTATGGTGAAGCACTGGCCTTGCTAACGCGACCATTGTGTACAGTATGCCATGGCGGTAATAGAAGAGTATGCCAAGTTTATTGTCGACAATTGAATTTCGAAACACCTGACATCACTTCTTGGTCTTCGGCCAGAGGTCCATATATCTTCTTTCATGAATTTGACTTTCTTTGTGTACCGTATATATTTACTGTCTGTTCTGTGCTGTTTTGTGTCTATGTTTACAACCATTGTCTTACGAATTCTGACCTAGTGTTATTGGATTATGGATTGGTATGATTGCGATTATTTTACAGTAAGTTCGGACTCAAATTCATTTGTCAATGATATCCTCTGGCGTTATACACATGCAAGCTGTATCGACAAGTTGATCACTTTGATTTCAATATGAACTTTGGAGTATATTATAAGAAACTGTTTTTCACAGACAGAACAAAAACAGTGAAAAATGTGTTGACGTCACAGCGAAAGGAGCTGAAGCATTAGGGCGTCCACTCCTTGAACATTTCGAAACAACGCCCTCAACATGTGTAGTGTGAAATGAAACTGATATCACGCTACCCACTTTCGCCGCCCGGACATTGCATTAATTAAGTATTAAATACGAAAGTGATGGTGCCCGATATAGGGGAAGATGTCACTTTAGACTTGATGGCCTCGTATAAATTTATCCTACATCTGAATCAATTTGCCCTTGATGTATTCAACTGAAGTTGTAGTCAAGGTTAATGCCAAAAAAACATCTTTTGATTATATATTTAGTTCAGCTATGAGATTTAATGAAAAAATACAAAATCCTATAGACAAGACGATATAATACAACTGAATACGTATGCAAAGAGGAGTATATGACGTAAAGATAAATGTCACAAACCTGAAAAACGCTAGGCCACATTCTATCCTGCCCAGTGTAGTAATCAGTGCTTGTTTGAGGGCGCTTTTCATGATGATGAGCAAATAAAAACATACCCTTAGGATAGCATTGGCCCAGGGATCTTCAGCCCCACCAGAATAATTTGATTTCGTGACAAATGAAAATTATCAGTGGCATTTTACGACACGTTCCCTTTACTAGCCTTTCAGCAGACTGCTGATGACAGCCGATGGTTTACATCGGACAGCTATCGAAACAGTAACTCTCCCGCGGTTGTCGAAAATTTCGATTCTTACTCAGTACTTCACATCAATTTCAACCAGAGTTATTTTTAAAGTAGAAATCACTCGATGTGTCATATAGTGCCGCTTTAGGCGTCTGTGGCCTTTGATTGTTAAGTAATCTTGAAGCGTCAAAAGCAGCTGGCACAAAACTTCAGAAGGCAGAGTAAGAAGGCCTCAACGTCTTTGTTGGTTTTATTATTATTATTATTATTATTATTATTATTATTATTATTATTATTATTAATCTTTATTTAAACTCGATAACTCCATAGGTGAACACCTCTTTTCATGGAGGTCGAATAGACAAAAGAAAATCATATTACAGCACCAACTTGAAAACACAAAAAACACAGAAGTACAAATAGATAAAAAAACTACGAAGAGGCATCAGACAAGTAAATAGAATACAGAAAGTTGTTACAAGATTTCTTAAAACTAGTCAGTGACTCAGAGTCCCTCATTGATTTGGGGAGATTATCATATTCATCCACACCCGCAACAGACAAGGTGTTTTGATAAAGAAGTGTACGTGCTTTGGGAACTTTAAGGAGGTTCTGATTGGAAGAACGAAGTGATCTGGAAGAGATATAATTATTGAACATACTGGTTATGTAGTCAGGGGTTAGATTGTGAGTTGCTCTGTAAATTTGGGCCATACGATAGTCATGTGCCTTTGTATTGTTAAAATCATCTGTGACAGAGATATTACCTGGGCCCCTCCATAGCCGTGAGGACTGCTTGTACGTTTGGGTAGGGTTCATTGCATTTTACAGGTAACATGATTGGAACTAATTTGGAATAATTGGATGGTGAAGTAACGTCAATATAATCTGCAAATGTAAGCTCTTATGCTTTTCTTTTTAAGTTACACACTTGTTTCTATGAGTAATTTGTAATATTGCAACATTCAGCTATAGGGCACCTAAAACTTTTGAGAAATTTGAAAAACATAAAGATCCAATTATCCCAAATTAGTTCCAATCGTGTTAGGTTATTAAATGAATACGCAGATAACGTACTCAATGGTCTTGCTACCTTTATGTGGAACAGTAGTTTTGTATGGGTATATGAGTTTGTTTGTTTTCTGGTGGTCAGTGAGTCACGCCTAAGCTTGTCTCTGTCTAGATTACGGCCCAGGAACGGTTCAGCATTCAAAAACAGACAAATTACACAAACATAACCAAACAGTACCACCCCAAAACCTATAAATGAAATTTAAACAAACCAGCGACGAACTCTGATCAAAGACTTTAAAATCCAGTTTAAAGGAAATAGAGAATTCAACTGTTCAATGTTACTTGATAACTAAATCGACACACGCCGTGAATGGAGAAAAACCAGAACTATTCAACTGCAGCTGGACGAATATTTAGAACAGATGTTGCAATATGGTTCAGAGGTATACGTGCACGGTGCTGGATTAAAAATGGACTATGCTATACTGGCCATCATCTGTTGCGCAGCTTATGCAAGCCACACGGAGAGCATTCACTTTTACACGCTGGTGCAGAAATGGGAGGAGTAAAATGCGTCTTCATGATATCCCTGTTTTTCGAAACTCATCGATTTGTTATGAGCTTTTTAAAACGAAATGAAATTTCAAGACAATCTGTTAAGAAAGTGTTCATATTGTCAGCGGGATGGGTTCAAGGTTTCTTCTTGGTCAGAATATATACGTGCTTGCCGTCCGCCGATTGGTGGACAGCAAGGGCCTGTGCATCCCACGATCACGTGATTGGCCAAAGATCAAGGATTATGACCCTTTCCTGTAGTGATTGTTGATCGACGTAACACTTAAATTTCGAGTCAAAATGAATACGATCCTGTGTATTAAGAAATTTGATACCATAAAGGTCAACCTACACAAACAAGAATTTTCAAACGCCTTGTTGTTAGTTTAGACCGGCTTACTCTAAACTCAAAAGATTAATTCTTTAATTTATTCGAAATAATTTCTTACAAAGTATCGTGTAGTTGCTATTCTGTATGGTCTTTGTACAAAGATCGAACTTATAACTTACAATAGGGTAATACGGTTATCATTAAATTGAATATCAAAATATAAAATATATATAAGATTAAGGTAGTATACGCTTCGAAAGTGCTCAAACTTTCCTGAATGAAACTTTCAACCATTTCATACCAAATCAACAATAAAAATCAGGGGTCACCGTGCAAAGTTTGGAACTAGCGAAACACATTCCTCAACATTTTGCGAAATTTGAAGTTTAAAATGGCCGCCATCCCCCTGTTAACTCTATGGGGAAAAATGAAATTTTATTTTCGAAAAAAACCAAGACGGTGGAAGCTTTTCTTTCTCAAAGAGCTTTAAAATGAGCTCCCACAAGTGGTAGATCAGAAAAGAATTGTAGAAATTTTAGAGTCGGAAAATCTCTCCCCGAGGTACGTTCTACCTTAAGTCGGCAGGATAAATATCCGTACTAATCAATTAACTGAGCTTATTACATTTCGCCATTTATCTGGAGTTCAATATCGAAAGCATTGATCTCGCCGTAATGAAATTTGATTTTATTACAATCGACAAATATAAAGACTGAGGTAGAATAGACGACATTTCACTATTCGTCTCTAGGTCAACGACCGCAAACTGGAACCCAGATCTACTTCTTCGCTTGCATTGTCAAATAACATTGTCAAATCACAAGATTATTTCGACAGGTCACATTAATTAAGAAATCCGTGTCAGTCTCAGATATGTTTCACCATTTTAAAGTTGAAATTCTGATTTGGTTGATGAACCGAGTCGAATTTGAGAGACACTTCAATCATGCCGGACAAAACTGGCACCACTGTCATCAGGATAATGACGGGGTCGACTCTCACCAACTCAGGAATGCTACTTTGAACTGCGTTATAGTTTAGCTGCTCAATCGAAATCACAAAATCCTTCATGTTAAATAAAAATAATATATACACGTCGCTCTAAAACAGAACAAGTAGCAAAGATTGTAACTTCATTCACAAAATGGAATCAACACATCGCCTCAAAGCCTTATTTGGCCATGAATGACGCGCCATAATGTCAGTGAAAAGGGCAAATGTATGTGAAGGATATATATATGTTAGCCTTTTGGACTGGACAACTCGATCGAATCACCAAACTGATTCCCGGAATTTCGTATTAGTACTTGCATTCTAGCGAGCGTTTTTTTTCTATTTATGGACTCGAAGCAACAGTCATGATACTTCACTCCTAAAATAAATTTTATTTAGATCATATTTGAAGGACATACGCAACACAGCCCGCAAATGTACGAATTCCTCTTAACAACTTCTTATTTTGCGTATGAAATATGGTCAAAAAATTTAGCTGGCTTTCATTTTGCTGCAGTTGCTTCAATCCAACCTTCGGTTTGAATCTTAATATAGCGTTGAAATATTGCTGTATCAGGAACGAAGTCAGAAATTAAATGCAGAAAGTAAACTAAAATGTAAGTCAACGTCTCACGTTTAAAGGGACAGTAAATTTTTATGACATCGTATCATCATTGTTTTACCTCTCATTGTAACTGCATTTTCCCAGTCTCCCCTATAAAGTATATTGAAATAAAAACGTTAAATAGAAATCTTTCAACACTACGCATTTTATGCAATATGCACTGTTACCTTAAACAAGCTGAATTTCAGTCCGAAAAAAAAAATCCAGTCGTTTGACAATAAGATTAAACATCCCACGGCAGACAGATTGTGTCGACACCGGGCATTTCAATGTGAGGCAGTTCAACACAGGGTATTGCGACGTAATTCGGGTGATGGGAAAAGAAAAAGTATTTACAAGCAGAATCAAAATAATCCCTATGTACAAATGTAGATATATACATCCCTAACGTCATGTATGTCCAGTAGCAATTTGTTTCGTTTGGACACTTTATGATTAGAGTTGTGCCACTGCGCACCTTGTAAGTTTGACTACTAATCTCAACGAGCCAACTGGCTTATCGCAAAACGAACTTCTTTTCTGACCCCTCTAATTATACCTCAACCATAAGGTTTAACCAACAGTAATCGATGGAGCGTGAAATCTGCCTGAAGTTTTCTCTCGTGCCACAATGTGCATGTAACGAAAATTTCTCGCATGGTATTTTAAAATACCCACCGTATGGCACATACAGAGGTCCCCTGTGCCATGATGGTGTTGTGGTGTTTTAAGTTTAGAAAATAGGCTGGGGCAAACTATGAGTCATGTAAATAACTTTCCGAGTGACATGATTCTCATGTCAATGTCAAAGCCGCGCTTGAGTAAGAATGTAATACCAATGCGCGGCGAACAAGGCGATTTATTTATTTTTCCAACAAATCCTCCTGTGACAAAGCTGATTGCCAGCCATGTGTTTGGTTGACCATCTGTTCAACATGCATTTACGCACAGAAGAGTAGCCATACATTATTGAGAGAGAGAGAGAGAGAGAGAGAGATGTGCAAGGTCTCGAAGGCTGTCATTCAGATAAAATAAATTTGTGAAAGTTCAAGGTTTGAAACTTCATACGAAAGCGCCGTGACACAGCCCGAAGAGAGACGTTTGGCTTTGAATGTTCGCGAGAAAGATCTGAAGAAATCGCAGAAAACCGTAAAAACATGGTTTCTTGTTAAGACAGGAAGCAGATTTTCCAATCTGTGACGTCAACTACGCGGAAGAATGGAGCTCTTATTATAATTTAATAAGAAATCTATTGATTTTAAGCACTGGTATGATTTTGACAGTCACTGGTTTTGATATTGGGTCAAGGAACCATTGGCTAACATCTAACAGCTTTCAAAGATTGCATTTTGCAATATTTTTCCGAAACGTGAAGAATTTTTATTTTATTTAACCAGATTCTGTTCCTTTTAAAACATTTCTTTAACAATATTTAACAATATATAGAACCATCGGGCTCATTTTATTGGCCTAATTCCTATGACCCAATGGTTGCGAAATGTCGATCAATAAAGCGTTGATTATTGATCTGTGCCCGTTGATGTATTATGTTCCTCGATCAGAATTCCGCGCCCAGATGGTGTATGTCTTAGAGCAGCGACGTCCAAACTTTCCGATTAACAGATTGACCATTACATCTTTGGAGAGGTGGAAGGAATTCAAACATGTAAATTATTGTCGCTTCCAAAAATTGACTTTTTTGTAAGAGAATTTTGCATTGCACACATTATGTTCCCCTCTGATTTCAGATTTTAATATTTTGAAGAACAGGGTGACTGCAGCGTTTGGGCATTTTTCCAGTGCAGTTTTGTTTTTCATTCTGACCATCCTCACCCAAATTTACTGGTTCATTCCTAGATATCAACTTTTGTAAATGAAATATTGGCACTGCAGAGAGCTTCACGCCTTGCACTCGCAGCTTGCATATCGTGGAGCTCAACTTCTGACCCGCGCCGTTCTGTGTAATTTTTGCAGATATTTTTGCTGCTTTCTAATGAGTAACTGGACCGTTTTTCACAATACCATTTCTGAGGCAAGGTCATTATTAGTTCCCAAGCAGTATAAGGGATGAACAGAGTTATGACGTGCCTTTATGTCCAATTACTATCATTAGTCTGTCTTGAACAGGAATCTAGAGTATCCGTTATTTCGAGATCTATTTAAAAGCCAACAAGCAGCAAAATTTGCATTTATTTTACATTAAAACTACAATTAGTCCTGAAGGCATTGTAAGAGTGTGTACTGATTGATGAATGTCCAAGTATTATTAACAGGGACTGGGGCTGCATGTTCCAGTTTTTACCGACAAGGTGGTGACCCATTCAAATATAGCCGTATCCATGCCAACATGAAAAAAAGATGGCCCCTGGACATGATGCGTATCCGCATTGGCAACCACACAGAAATAATATTCTGTACTGTCATCAACTTAAAGGCAGATAACTGTAACTGTATGTACTGGACAATTTTTACAGATCAAGAAGATCTACCTTTAATGACATTGAGGTTTGTTCATTGGTAAAGAGTAGCCAGTAATGGTAGTAGCCTTGACTTTGGCCTCTACGGTATGACATCATCGCTGAAGAATTGAAGTGATGTAATAAGACAAGTTTTGTTAAAAAATATCGGGCATGATGCATGAAAAGCGTCGTGGAATTATCATGAATATGCATGATTATGTAATGATATGCTCTGGACAAAACAGTAGTTCATTTAGATGCGTTCAGTTAACACAATTTATTCATTTATGTTGATTTTCAGAAATCTAGAATTATAGAGTGATTTTTTCTGTATTTCTCTAATATTTTGATTTACTTGGGTTAAAACCTTTCAAAACTAGTAAACTAAAATTATATGAAAAGGTCGTGCTCTATTTTATGAGAGCAATAAATGAAAATTGACTACACATGAACATTGCAACTTAGAACTCTAAATATGTTGTGTTACAACCCTAACCAAAGATTCTGTTCACTTGATATATATAGGTGATGTCTATATTTTGTACTGTGAATTCAGCGATCAACTGCTGCAACCAGATGTGCTCCGCCACAGAAAGTCCATCGGTCTTATTATGTTCAATCACTAGTCCTTTTCTCCTCCCAAAATCATATCAGAATAGCCAATATTAGTTTGTCAATATGCAAAGCGTCCATATGTACAAAATACACTGTTAACATTTGCAGTTGAACTATAGTGAGAACCAACTTGATGCCGATAATAACAATGCAGTCTCTACATGTTTAGGCTGAGATGACTAGCCGGATACTTTTGGAAGTACAGAAATTGAAGTTGACATAAAAACAGAAGTATTAAAGACTCATCAAAGGTTAGAGCTTCTGGCCCTATAAATGACGTCAGTATATGTCCATTGTACGGGGCATACGCATTCACGTTCCCCAGCTTTCTCCACAAATAGCATTACAGAGACAATAACAGGTGTTGCTTTGAATTTTCTCATTAATAAATGGTGTCACATATCAGTAACGCCAGGAAGCCTGTGTCATCGTGTGATATGTGTGCCGTAACTTGAAAGACAGAATGCTCCTCGAAGACAGATATCCGGATTCTCCGAAAGCTATTACAGCATAATTTGGCCTACCACTCGGCGGGGTTCATTTTGAAGCTTCTGGATTAAATAAAGTTTTCAGCGGTTTAGATTTGTGAAATTCGGGAATTTCATTTTTTTACATAGAGATAACACAAGGATGGCGGCCACTTTTAATTTCAGATGTCAGTAAATGTTGGGTAACTTGTTTCTCTAGTACCAAAATTTGCACGGGGGCCCTTGATTGTATATTCTTGATGTTGAAAAGGAATGATTTAAAGTCTTCTCACGGAAAATTTTAGCCAAAAGTTTGAACTTTTCGATGTCGAGGCTCCCAACCTTAAACGAGACGCCGACAGAGAAATAAAATATATTCTTTCGTTCGGGGACAATGTAAAGTAAACTAAAGCACAAGATAAGTATACTTGGTCAACTGATTCAGTCACTTTACTTTCTATGCAAAATGCATTACAATCGGGGTTGTGCAAATTATCCCGCTAATGCCTTCAAGATCTGGCGACTTTCCAAAGGAAAATATTTGCAATATTGACGATGAGATTCCTTGTTGTACATCATGAATTGAAGGAAAGTAGGTGCAACAACGACACTGGCATTTTAGCCCCAATAAATGTACAATCGGAGTTGCAAGTTGCGGTTTCTTTGACACAATGCAGAACATCAATGGAAGTGTCGCACTATTGACAAGTTTGATTACTACATGTAAACAGGCTGTTTTGTTTTGGTGAGGGTTGGGTTAGACCAAAAGATGCTCACCGACCAAAATCAAAAAGCACAACAGCTGCATTAGCTTGTCACTGGACGTTTAACAAAAAGCTTTACAAAACTGAACGTCCCAAAAGTGGCGAAAGTCTACAAAATTGCCATATCTGTCGTGCCGCAATATTAAACCGTAGTCGTCACTTACCTTAAGTGCACCATGATATCCAATTCCTTTGGCACCTCCGCCCTCTAGGACAAGATTTTCGAACGGGTAGTCGTATCGTCCAAGTTCTAACTCTGTCTCCGAGAGGTTTAAATCACAGTTCCAGATAGCATCCTCAGCTTCCTTGGACCCCGTATGACCCATAACTTCCTCCGAAAATTGCGATCCAGTAAGAAATAAAACGGTTCGAAATTTCGAGTGGTGGAACGACTCCGCGAGAAAGGTTAAGTGTCGATCACGTTTAGTGTGTCGTTCCCAATCACAAAGTCAATGCACTGCGCCGATGTTGCTGCACGGCTTAGGGCCTAGATATCATCCGGAGTCGAGTTTAGGCTCGGAAAGGCTTATGTGACCCCCTAGGTCGACTATGACGACTTATCACAGTGTTCCTGTGAGAATCTGATGACGTAACACACGTTTCATCCAACCCATGACGTGTTAATACTACTTTTCTGAGTGACACCGTCGTTGCATCCACCACAGCAGAGGTATCCCATGTTCTGCTCAGACAATAGAATTAGAGTTCATGAAGACAGCAGGGACGGGTTTCCCTAACTGATTGCAAGCTGCAATAAAATTTTATAAAGCGTATTGTGCATTGTGACAGTCCATTTTACTACATTTCATTCAACATCTATATATAGTCAATTCTGTAATCGGACACTGATCGACTGATATTCAAATCACTCATGAACTTTACAGCAGGTATGCATGGTTTCAAAAAATCCAAGGACGGCAAACAAAGAATTTTCTTTAAATTTCCTAAATGTATTTAAAACTTAGACAGCGGCTAGCAAAATGTTCGGCTCTTTGCGCTTTTCAACTTGCAGCACTTTGTACGACTCTAAATATAGACTCATCATATTTTGAGGATGAGGGTGTAAACATGCGGTTCAGTTTCAATTTTAAACAGATGTTTTTTTTTGTATGTGAGTACTATCATCATCGGACGAGTTCAAGTCGACGTGTCTATATTTTGCCGTTTTTGCAGAACCTGAGTTAATTGTTGCTCAGTTGACTGTTTGATAATGAACTTGCAGAATGTACACTAAATCTAGATTATCTCATCCAAGAACTAAACCATGACTGTCATAGAAGTTTCGATGCTCAAAACTTCAAAACATTTCACAAAAACTGTGCAAGTTGGCCAAGTTGAGACCATTGTGTGAATGTAAGAGGTGGGGGCCATCAAATAGTTTTGACCTAGACGTACTGCCTAGGATATAGAGTAGGTCGAGGTTCAGAATTTAAAAACGATATAACAAATTATAAAATCAAGAACTGACACAAATCTTTCGCCTGGCAGTTCTAAGCGGGTTTCCTTTAAAGATTAAGATGAATAAATATGTAAATTACAAAAAGGATATCATGCAACCCAGCAATATAATTTTTCATCAATATTCATTTTCTGCTGTTGGACTTAAAATACCGCTTTACCTGATAAATTATTTTCGTACGTATAAATGAACCTTGATTATCGAACTTCAATCTACTTCCATCCAATGTAGAAACTGTTGTGATCCAATATTTCGTTGAGTTGTCCTTTAGTTTAAATTGTTTTCTGAAATCAAATCTACCTATTTGACCACGGTTACTCTACCACATGAGTAATCGCGATTACACGTAACCTCATGCAAATTTTGCGTAATTGTGCATGCCTTCCGACTAAAATATCTGTCGTGTGCAGCCAGTCACACACAATGTCTCTATACTACATTTTGTATTTATTCTGACCAGTCCTTCTTTATATGTCGAATCGATGCCACGAAAGTACAGACAATCAGACAGATAGGAGTACGATACCTGAACATTGAAACGTTCTAAGGCTGCGTTCACAAATAACGGTTGGTGGGAGGAGGGAGAAATCGCTATTGAAATCAATTTTTTTTCAGAACCCCCCTCGATACATTCAAAAATTTTCAAGTCCCCCCTCCAAATTTTCGTATAGCCGCACATTTATTAAGGATGCACGCAAAGAAAAAAATAAACATGCATTGGGCAGTTCTTCTCGCAGATTTTCAACACTACCTGTTATTAGTAGTTTGTAGAGCCATATTTCTACGGCAAGTTCTTAAATTGATTCATTTTTAAACCATCAGTGGACTTTTTTGATTTATCAGTCAAAGCCGACTTGAGTTAATCCAACTCGATCTGGCCATGCGAATGGCACCTGCTGAAGATCACACAAAATTACGATCATGAGAGAGTATGCAAAGTGTGAATTCCTGGATACATTAGATGATACTTATAAATTTTACAAAATTGAAAATACTGGAAGGTTAAAATATTCCATTTAAATAAACGTTATAACCTCTGAAATTGTTGGTGTAATAACGGTATATTTTGTAAAATTAAAATAATTCCATTTAGTCACACATTTTTTCATTTAAATTAGAGTCTTTACTGAACATGATTGGAACTAACTCGAGATAATTGGATGATGCATGTCGATTTAATCTGCAAATGTAACCTCATCTTCTTTTTTTAAGTTACACACATTTGTTTTTATGAGTAATATGTAATATTGCAACATTCAACTGTACGGCACCTAACACTTTTGAGAAATTGAAAAATATAAAGATCCAATTATCCCAAATTAGTTCCAATCGTGTTACTGTACAAAGGTTTACTTTTGTGTTATTTTACGATGAGAATGTGAAAATTTAGAAAATCAAGCATTGTGACCCCTGTCTTTTTTCTTTAGTATTTGATTAGTCTCATATGCCAGAATTCAAAAATCCTTGATAACTTTCAAGTTTCCTGGTCTTCCACGTGTTGCTCTTAGGCCTGATCTTATGTACAAGTATGTTTCACTGTCATGAGCGTCAAATGACCCAAACTCTTCTTCAGCTACTTCATAGTCGGAGTTATGTGATGTCTGTCACTGTCGGTATGCAGTGACAGTGATACTGCCCGTAGGCAGTGGCGGCGCAGTATAGCTGTATTAACTTTGATAATTTTGACAATAAACTTTGTTCAGTTTATACAACTGCGTTCTTGCTCTACTTCCCACAGCGTGTTGAGCTGTCCAGTATTCAGCTTGCCAACACAGCCTGTGAATATGTACCCCGCATTTATATCATTGGCAAATGACTTGCCTAATATTCACATATACAGGCTTTTGTCAATAAACTGAATATTGTGTTTCCGCATGCTGTAGGCACTTTATTTGATGAACTGCATAGAAATGTTGAAAAATATCAACAGTTGCAGCTTCTGCTTCGATACTTGGCCTTCTTGTTTGTTTTATACAAAAATTCATACATTTTTAGATTTTTTCGAGACAGGAGTAATTGAATGCGACAAAATGGTTCTAGATCTTAATTATTACTAACATTAGAACATTTTGATGACATTAAAATGTTACTAAATTTTCATTGAATTACCCCCAAATGTTAGAATCTTAAAAAAGTGATCAAAATTTTTTCAGGTCCCCCTTTAGGCAGAGCAAAATTTTCAATTTCCCCCTCTACTGCTCCCAAAATTTTCGAATCCCTCCTAAATTCCTCCAGCCCTATAACTGTTTTTCTGTGTGAACGCAGCCTAAGCATTGCAACATAGAAAATGAAAAAACAAACGACAGCCTAAGGTAAGGACTGCCAATTCCGCAATAATAATCGATTTATGTCACTTATGAGACTTTATTTTATCGCACAGTTTAAAGTCATGTAAAAAAGGCAAGCAACCACACTTGGTTAGAAGGTTAATTATACAAAGTGACGATACAATTATAAAATGAAGCTTTCGTAGTGGCATTCATTCATTAAAGGGTTATGACACTTCCACTCCTCGTTTTGCCTTCCAGTGAATTGTCCAAAGTATACAAATATCCTTTGCCGGCAATATTTAGAAGTGGTATAGCCAAGAAGTGATAACGTCAACATCGCCCTACGCAAAGCACAGTAATTGCGGCACTGAATAACTAATAAGACTATAAATCAATCGTTGCTTGTTTATGTGCCCTGTCTGAACTGTTTGCTGTATGGGTGGATCCTTTGTATAGATGAGTGTATTCACTGTCAAACGGAGTGCTTTGTATGGAAAGCCGAAGCTGTCTTAAGTGACATAAAATGATGATTTGATGCACATTCGTTATATGGTGATGGGCATTTGTTACATAGTGATGGGCATTTGTAATATGGTGATGTGTATTTGTTGTGTAGTGATGCACATTCGCTATATGGTGATGGGCATTTGCTATATGGTGATGCGTATTTGTTATTTGGTGATGGGCATTTGTTATATAGTGATGGGCATTTGTTGTATAGTGATGGGCATTTGTAATATGGTGATTGGCATTTGTTATATAGTGATGCACATTCGTAATATGGTGATGGGCAATTGCTATATGGTGATGTACATTCGTTATATGGTGATGGGCATGTGTTATATAGCGATGGGCATTTGTTATATGGTGATGTGTATTTGTTATATAGTGATGCACATTCGTTATATGATGATGGGCATTTGCTATATGGTGATGCACATTCGTTATATGGCGATGGGCATTTGTTATATGGTGATGGGCATTTGTTATATGGTGATGTGTATTTGTTATATAGTGATGCAAATTCGTTATATGGTGATGGGCATTTGCTACA
>LD352228.1:71903-85221 GCA_001465055.1 Ptychodera flava | reverse complement strand
AAATAAACCGAAACACTTTGGCAACAAATTTCGTCACCGTGTACCCAATGGACGTAGTCATATCCGGTCATTTGAATTTTCCAGCCAAAAGGAAAAGATTACTGCAAGGAAATAAAATGCGAAGCGGATTGTTGAGTTATGAAAATCTTTGCGTGTTTATCTATATTTGCTGCTCGATGTAAGGTTTAAAAATAAATTTACTACCTCATTCGGTTATTCGGTGCAAAGACATTTCACAGGAACTTAAATATCTCTCTACAGTCATTGCCATTACAGAAACGTGTCCTTGCGTTCGGAGCATGCACCCATACTGTTTCTATCTTCTCCGTGTTTAACGCATGGTCGTGTCAAATTCAAGTTATATCACCTGAAAGACCCACAATGCCGACAAGATAGTATCATTTTCTAAATTCTGGTTAAATCGTTGTTATTAATAGCATTATACATACACCATGCCGCATTTGTCCTTGGCAAGTACTCGAGCAGAAAGCGCGGCAAACACAGACGGCACGAGAGAAATACATGTAAATGATCCACATGTTTGCGTCTGTGCCTGCATTTTATAAGAAACTGGTAGCTTCTTTTGTTGCATACATATGGGGTAAAGGTTACAAAGTTGATTTTCTCTATCTCTAGCATTTGCACGATCACATTCGATTTTATATTCATTATCGGTATATCTTTGTGTTCAATTTTTTTGTTTCGGCGGGAAGTTCCAACTTTCAATACTTCAGTCTTATCACTCGATGAACACAGTCTGCAAAAATGTTCCAATGACTATCGATCTATCGATAACATTCGATCATCCGGGTACTTCTGTATCATAGCCACCACTTCTGCCAATAACTTCTGCAGTCTGCCAAATGAAACAATGCGTGATGCACGAAATAAAATAATAAATCTGCAAGACGCGGTATATGTTTGTCCCCTTTCGGAACTGACAATGGGGTGTTAGGGAAGAAACAATGCAGGAACTGAAGTTAATATTGCAACATACCCCCATAGTAAAAGGAAAAGAATATAATCTGTGAAGGTGAGGTACGTCACGGTTGTCACCGTGACTGAAACTTTCTTGAAAGAAGCTGTATAATGGTGCCATCAGTTTTACTGGTTCATTTCTTCCTTATTAGAAAGAAATGACTGTGTTCCCTGAATGCAATCCGATAATCGACTATTAATTATGAATTTTAAGAACGAGCTAAGCTCGGGCGGCGTGTAAAATGTTCTGAAAACCAAATGCCATATCAATGGTATTTGCCCATGTGACCATGGGCATGGAACACAAGAAGGCTGGGTGTGCGCCCTCCGGCGGCGTTCTTGTTCACTTTCCATGACCCAATATAATTGAAAAAAATAGACAACAACAAAACAACAGTGATTCGAAACACTGGCGTAACACTCTGAAATACCCAAATAACGCCGAGGAAACTCCAAGAAACTGATTTTTTAGAGTCACCTTTCATGATGGAATAAAAATTCAACTTCCCTTCCTCTTCTTATTTAATTTCTTCAACCATGTCGCGGTATTTGACAACACTGCCTTGTCGCAAATGACTTTACGTTGTGGAATACACATGTTGTGCGTTAGCAAGTGTGACTAAAATGGTCATAATGACGGATAATGTGTATAAACTTTTAACAAGATACCGTCATTATGCGTATGTTCAAACTTTTGCTGATCACATAGAAATGAAATCGGCACCCGTATTTTTGTCGCGCCTGTCATCATTGAATGAACATTGCCTCCAACGGACGAATACGTGATTTCGTTTGTTCTGGGCAGGTTCCCGAACGGCGTGATCGCTTACATTCGTGTTGCGTGTGTGTTTTCAACCACACAGCGGTGTCTGGCGATACACTATCGTACTGTGACTGATATTCTCTCTGTCCAGCATATTTCTTCAAATGACTTTTCCGTTTTCAAGTAATTACGTTCAAGAATTATGACCTTGCTGATCTCAATTATCCTCCAGGCCCGCGCCCCCATCTTCAGTTTCATATCTGGGAGTTGCATTTCCAACACGCGTGTTCAATTGATACCTGTTCCCCTCCAATGTGTTCAAAGCGAAACACACGTGGTTTGCATGATTTGGAGATCGCCTGCTTTTGCTGCGTCGGGCCTGTTCCATATGATGTCAAAATAATGTCAAGTGATATGACCCCTAACAGCTTTGGCTGTATTTCCAGACACTTATTCGTCGATTCATATTCTCCAAGTTATTGGGAAAACCGAAGGAACGATGAATAGAAAAACAAGGATGTGAGTGAGACAGAATGCGCTGCATCTTATCCATTCGATAAAACGTGACGACTGATACTATGTTCATCTCTGGCATCCATATCTTGATGATTATTGTACAGTTAATTACTTAAAGCGATAACCAATGCGTAGTTTTGGCCCCAGAGCGTAGTTTTCTCAAAGAGACAGTAGCTTTTGGTATTTTTTCACTATATTTGTTTCGTATATCAATTTTTGTCCTACTCAAAAAAAAATTAGTTGAGTTTCAGGCAGTCAACTTAGTCTGTAATGTGTAGACTATATTACTATTATTGAAAAACGAATTCTACTCCCGGCTTCAATTCAAGTGCCCCGGTGAACTTTTACACGACATGCTGTGTTCAAGCACGGTCCCTCGCAGTTCAAGTGGTCCGGCGGAGTGGTGATTCTCTGTGTTTCAGAATGATTTGAGAAGCACAAGAACTTGCAATAGACATTAAAACAAAAATTGTGAAATCAATTATCAAAAGGTACAGTTACTAGCCCTTTAACCAATCTAACCTCGCTAAAATATGAGTTGGCAGATACTGTGGAAACTACGATGGTTCTTCGTTTGGACTTTTCAGTGCAAAACGCCTGTCTGCTAAGTCGGTTGAGTGGCTGTCAGTGCCGTTGTTTTCGCGTCGCTGTTTAAACAAATAAATATGATACTCTTTAAATTGTACTTGGTCTGCAGAACTTAAATCCCGTCGAGCTTTCGTTTCGAAAGATTCCAACGTCTGTTCTGGATGATTGTGAACATTCCATCTTCTGTCATTGCGGCGGAAGGCTTTGACCTCTCCGATCTGAATAGTGCCATGCCTGAGCGCTCATCTTTAATTGTATATTGTGCCCACATCCATGGTCAGAAAGAGAGTCACAGACAGTGCCGTCTGAATATTAAAGCTCACGTAATTGTAACTTCTATAGTATTACTTCATCACCCATGTTCAGCTTCTCATTTAAAAAGTGCATTTTATCGTTCTTCTTTCAAAATTACATCAAAATGCCCAATTGTTCTTGTAAAAATGCAGCCTGCAAATTATTTTTGTTGACTGACGAATTTCGGTCTGAAGTAGCAGACTACGATTAATTTGTCGTCAGCAACAATCATTTTATTTGCAAGGCCTTGTATTTCGTATTCATGAAGAAGTTGGAGAAGAAGATACACTTTCCGGAACAAAAATGATGATGGTAATATTAAATGTTATGTTTACCACGATTGGAACTAGTTATGGGATAATTGGATGGTGGAGTAATGTCGATCTAATCTGCAAATGTAATCTCATCTACTTTCCTTTTTAAGTTACACATTTGTTTTTATGAGTTATTTGCAATATTGCAACATTCAGCTATAGGGCACCTAACACTTTTGAAAAGTTTGAAAAATATGAAAATCCAATTATCCCAAATTAGTTCCAATCGTATTGACTTTTGTCCTTCAACTTGCAAGGCGATTTCAAAGTCGGATGTAATGGACGCGGGAATATAAGGCAACATTTAAAGTATGGCGGTTTTAGTAAGAACAGGCCCTGACCAAAAATTTGTCGGCATTTTTCGAGTTGTCTTGCTTGTGAGCAGTGAAAATCTCATCAATTTTGAAAATATATCTCAGGCAGTTAAATCAAACAAGGATTCCAAGAGGATAATAAACACTCTGGCTATAAAGTCTGCTTGACTTATTACGTTCTACGGAATGCAACCCTTGTACCCAAGAGAAGTTTCATTGACTGTGTACGTGTGATGTTGCATTAGTTGTGGGCCTTGGGTCTGGTCGTTTTTTTTTGGGGGGGGAGGGGGAGGGAGCGCAATTCAAAAAGCTTACAGATGCAACCAATGCATACAGTACATATATTGTCCGTCATGTGGGAATTGTAACGAAATGTGTCTCACGTTTTTGTACTCTTTTTGTCTGGCTTCATTGCGGCGAGATTTTGCATGCCAGATATCGCATCGCCCCGAAGTCACAAGTTTATCGACACCACTTCTCGCCTGGCATCTCTTTAATCGTACTTTGCTGCCTCTCTGCGGCATTTGGTCTTTCCCCATAACTCTACATGTGTTAAAAGGTCGATTCTTACAGCTTTTATCACACGACTGGAGAGTAGCTTTCCCGTGCCGCCAAAACCGTACTCGGCTCAGTCGTTACTTCGGCGTTTAGTGTTACTTTGATCACATTGTATGACTGCTTTAATATTTATGGGAGCGGGGTCTCTAACCGCTAATTAATTACTATGGCGAGCTAGTTAACTACATCGAAGTTGTCACTTGTGGCTTCAGTGAGTTATGAAAAGCAAAGAATTGTTGTAAATCAAACTTAATGCACATGTGAAAGAGTTCTTCGCTTTGCAGAACAATGGCTTTATACTCTTGATAATACTTTCACTGTCAGTGTTGTTTTCTAAAACAGGTTTTACATTTGTATTCGTCTCCCTATAGTGTGTTGAAGATAACGTATTTGCCTTGTCAGCAATGCGTACCATGAACAATATTATGGTTGTCATGACAATTGATGAAATGCGGTCCGGAGTGAAATCTGCATGGTTTCTAGCAACAACATAACACACAGACACCGACACACAGACACACAGACACGACACACAGACACACACTCATATACAAGCTGATTGACAAGATGAACACACTGGGGATTGCAGTTATGATTTTCGAAATGAAAATATAAGAAACTGTTTTTTTCCAAACGCAGTAACAACATTGGAAAGCGCCCTAAAGATACTGATGGATCTTTGCGACAAAATTACAAATCTGTCCTCCCGGTTATGGCGGTCAAATCGACTAAATTTGATTGAATTATAACAATCTTTCTAGTGAGAAATGCTCTTTACATTTACTGATTATATTCCTTCATGGACAGTAACAATTTCTCGCATCCGAGCACTTTTCTACTTTCTGTGATTTTCTGAGCCACAATATTGGGAATTATCGAGAAACAAGACGCAAAGACGTAACGTGCACGTGAACCTTGTTGTTTAATTCTATCGATCACATTCGATCATCCTTGACTACTGTATCGTAGCAACCACTTCCGTCAAAGAGACGTTTTTTCTGTACAATTTCCACGATTCAAGAATTAGCGCTTATAAAAAACTTCAAACCCATTCTTATCTACATCGATATAAACTATCTATATCATGGGTGTTTACAATAAATACCAAAGGCTTTGACGAAGAATATAGGTCATTGTTTCCCCTTCAAAACAATGATGGGACAATATAAACTTGATAAAAGCTACAAATACACTACACCCTGTCTGAAGATAGCAATGTTTTATGTGAAACTGTGATTCAATTATGAACCGAGGATACCTTGTGATCGTGACGTATCGAGTTAATTCATTACTGCAGTTATGATTGGTTTGCTGTATCACCATGGTAACGCCTGAAAACGCATAAAAACAAATGATGGCATCACAGAAATACAGTCATTTTCTTCGGAAATGTACAATTAAAAAAATTATAATAATCAAGGATTTTTTTCGATCCGATTTGATCTTTAACGCTAAATGATTTTAAATATTGCCGTTCAAATGCCCTTGGTCTTATGACAGTATACACCGGTAAGCAAGAGCCTCGCAGTCTCACTGTATGATAAAAAGAAACTTCTCTTTGTTTTGTTATCATTGTTTATAGACAGTAAGTTTGAAATAATCATTCTAGAGTTCATGTTACATAATGTTTCAATGGTGGAAATTGCATCCTACGCAGAAATATGGTGGGGACTGCTTGGAAACATAGCCAAGCGATCGACGCCCTCCATCTCAAAATCCAGGTATTCACTTGTACCTTTCAAAGGATGCCGCCTGAAATGGCGTTAAGCTTCGGGCTGGCGTGTTGAAAAGAGTCCATATGAGAACTTGCACTCTATCGCCAACTAGTTACCTCCGAAACGTAATCGGACCGATACGACTCTCTTCACGGCACCGGAACTTCGGAACATCAAGTCCACTTGAACAGTAGTTGTGTAGATCTGACCCCTACACATACGTAATCTGTGTCCTGATAAGTGCGATCATGTCGGATCGGTGTCCTCAAAACACGACTTCTGTGACACTACCATGTCCATAGAGAGATGCATAATCTTGAAGTCTACTATTGTTTCCTTGTAGTGCTTTCACAAAATTCACCATTCGCTCACACCTGGCGTACAAGACTTCGTGAAGCAACCACAGACACTACGTCATTCATAGAAATGCACAGCACATAATTTTGTCATTACAACTATATCTTGAGGTAGCTCGCTTCAATAATAGGGATTTTACCCCGCAAGATGTTCAGTTCAAAAGGGAGATACTTTTTTGTTTCACAAAAATTTCAAAATGAGTGCTTAGATCAGCTTGATTTGTATACCCTGTCGTTGTTAACAGGAGCGAATCTGTTTCACAAAAATTTCAAAGTGAGTGTTAAGATCAACTCGATTTTTATACCCTGTTGAGAAATTTTTGGAAAGTATACAAGTTTTGGCAGGTCAGTTGCATACGTGCAATTCTTCGTCTCTTACGCAAGTTTCACACGTGACCACGCAGCACCAATGGAATCTGCAATTGCAACTCTCGGTGACCCTTCGTTCCATCGTCTGATAGCCTCGTCCGCAGCACATACGTGAACAGCTATCGCTGTTTCTGCTAGTCTTGTTACAATATCGTCCGTGGGTACCAACAGAGTGGTACTTTTTGCTAGGCTCGCACCAGTCAGGTGACGGGTCAAGAAACACTAACTCTTCCTGCGGGAGCCGCACTTTCTTCTGTTTCTGGCGCGCGTGGGGGCGCAAACGTTTCTTCTTGCGCGCGTACTTGACGCGGATAGCTTGATAGTACTTGTCCATCAACACGTCTCCAAGCACGCGAAATTTTGACATTGTTCTCCAACAAATTTTTGATGAGCAGGAACCAGAGACACCGTGACACTTGCACTTGGTGTACATGTTATTTTTTATGACCTGAAAATGACACACAAAAAGAGAATTATTTGTGCATGGACTACAACTCAAGTTTGAAATCTGAAGGGTAGGACTTCAGTGTGAACCGATCGCCATCTGTCGACGTCTATCTATTTGCAAAATTTTCAGGTTTCTCCCACGGAAGTAATGGGCTTGATGCAAAGAGCAAAGCAGTGTTAACAAAAATAAATTCAAATAAAGTAATAATGCCCGTTACTCGAGTATATTTTACTACAGCAACTCACTTGGAGTATTGAACTTTAAGTTTATTATGTATTTCTACAGACGACATGATAGCTATTGACAGACAGATACCTACCTGTCTAAAACAATATACCATTGCATACAAATGATATTTTTGCACGAACATTAATAAAATACGTGAGTATAAAATCATTTTTCAAACAACTAAACTTTTGTCTTCTCCTAAGCAATACCTTTTCGAGGACTCAGATAGACACTATCCATGTATGGCCTTTAAGGTTTCTCTGAGTCATCAACGACGAAACATTACATATTATACATGTTACTGTGTGCGCCAGGCCAGATATCGCGTTACAAAGTCGTTTTGAATTGCTACCTACAAAAAGCGGGATATCCCCACGGTCCAGGAATCCACTGTGATTGGCAACGTACCAGGTTTCCGGCGCCTGGGAATATTCACCGTGCCTGATAATAGTCCAGTGTCTAGAGAATTGTTTCACGCTTCTCGAGCAACTTCTAAAGCCACTGGAATTCCTATAGATGGTTTATAGATGTAATATACTGCGTGTGAGATCTGACTTTCTCAACAACTCAACTTAGGCGATGAATCTCTCTCAAGAATGCAACTCGATAATATCGGTGTGGATAGAGATAACCGGCTCTTAGGAGAGTCTTGCTTCGATACTCTGATTCCTGATTCAAAAATATCACTGAACAATTGACACCTTCATTTCAGATGCAAATTATGCCAATATTCAAAGAAATTATATCATACTCATATCTTTAGGAAACAAGTTATCTAGACAGTGCTATTCAAGTAAAAGTAAGATTATTGTGAAAACTGACCCTTGGCTGGCTGTCCAAGAAACCTTTTGGAAATACCAAAAGTCGTTGCCTGTGGGCAATTAATGTCGTCAACATCGTTTATATGCGGGGGGGGGGGGTTAATTAAATCGACTGGCCTCTTCCAGCATGCTTGCTTGAAAAAATGGCCGGCAACAGTTACCTTAGCCATTGTCCAGATTAAGGTAGAACGCGCCTCGGAGACAGATAGTCGGACTCTCAAATTTCCACAATTTTTTTTAACTGCCACTTGTGGGGGCTCATTTTAATGCTCTTTGAGAAAGAAAAACTTTCACTGGCTTAGTTTTTCGAAAATCCAAAATTTTATTTTTCTCCAGAGTTAACACAGGAATGGCGGCCATTTTGAATTTCAAATATCTTAAAATGTTTGGTAATTTGTTTCGCTAGTTCCAAACTTTGCACGGTGACCCCCAATTTTTATTGTTGATTTGGTATAAAATGGTTGAAAGTTTCATTTGGGAAAGTTTAAGCAAAAGTTTGAGTCTTTCACTTTTGAGGCGCATACTACCTTAAGGTTTTGTTAGAGCGAACGTAGCATGGCGGGGACTGCTTGGAGACAGACGTAGTATGCTCTAGTAGAAAGCTACAAGTCGTGGCATAAAGTACCACGAGAATATACGTGACAATTATTATATAATCATTCACCGACATTACTAAAATTTGCCTTTGATTTTAATAAGATATTTCATTTTTCTATTGACATAAAATCCCAACGACAAACCAGCGACTTTGTGCCAATGTAAAATAGAGCTGGATCGCATAAACTGGTCAAGCATTTTTGAACTACTGCCATTTCCACTTCCAGTAACCTTTCTTCCTAAAGGGTAAATAGTTGTTTGATCATCACGAAATATTAACTTAGGCCAGCATGATGCTCGGATCAAACTTGATTCCTGGTTAGACCCCTACCAAACGTTTTGCAATCTACACTCAAGACCCTGCTGTTTATTCTCAAACATGTCAAATCAAACCAAGGTTGCGCATAACTTCGACGCTGACTGGCAGACTGTGATAAAATAGATTGTTACTTTGATGACTGTGAGCACCAGACTAGATTAGGCCAATACTCAATACATAAATGGCACTTCCTGTAAGAATTCAATACATCTCATACTTTCCAAAGACCAAACCAGGTGTACGCCATTCCTCAAGAGATGTGAAATTTGAAAGCGTCGGCAAACTTGTTGGGCCCGACGGTGCAAAATCCAGTCCCTTTTCAAGCAGAAGCGGTTTTGATGTATACTAACTTGGAACCAAATTTCCATGCGTACTAATGTCCAGCGGTTTTGTAAATCTGAACTTATTAAGGGGGTGGTAAGCGTTCTCGGCCACTCGATCACTTCAATCGGTGTCACGGTAAAGGAACATCCATTAATAAGATTGAAGTGTCAATAGGACTATAAACTCGAAAAGTTTCGACAAAAATAGAAACAAACGAACAAATGAAATCGATACAAAACTGGCAATTTCACCTTACGGTTGCAGGCAATTGTTGTTACACGTTTATGCTTTTTCAAGTTTGATGCTGTCCCATAACACCCTGAAAGGCAGGTCGGTTGAATAGTTTTTTACCTGGCTGCTGATGGGGACATACGTAGCAAAAATCTGAACATCATATTTCCTTCTAACACTTTTCGTATTGCCAAAGTTACAAAGAGCAAATGTTCTTTAGCACACGCAGTCCAGTATATAGGGCGGTAAGCTTACCCATGATTTTGCTCAAAGTTACATTTCAAAGGCATTGGTCACAGGGGCTTTTGAGGCACGTGCACAGCTTTAAACTCGGCGACGGCCACACTGCTTGTAAAACGCCTTTACCTTGATAAAATAAATAAAGTATAAATTATTCAGAAATTTGAAAACAAAACCAATAATTTATCGTAAGTCTTCCTCCCCTTTAATATCAAATTGCCTGTGTACTTCCAAGTTTAAAGCCATGTCCATTTTAGCTATTATCTGTGTTTCCTGTACTTAAGGTTACAATGACGAGGCCTTTTTAGTGACGTCACGTCAACTTGTTGGTGTAGAGTAACGGTTCTTACACCTTGAGCCTCGAGGCGCTCCAGCTGTTCAGCGAGACTGCCATGGGGAAACGAGTAAGTATTTTCTTTGTTCCAGCAATAAGAGCCTCTAGATGAACAGCTCGACCACTGGGACCTTGAAGTTGTGAGTTCTCAGCATATAAAACAGCAGACTTCCGTAGGATATGTTTGGGTGATTCGGTTTTACGAGCGGTCGATAGGGGAATGTTTGAGTCTCAAACAATACTAGAGTCTAGAAAAGCGAAAACAAGTTCTGAGAGGGGTCCGTAAATCACCCTTCAGCACACCCGACTTAATCATGGCCGTTGCTCGATGTACCATAAAAGGGTGCACATCTAACCGATGTCAATGACGTGTCTGTGTCACTGACCCTATCTTGCAAGTGACCCATCACAGAACCGAGAAGGATTCTGACATGAACAGCAAGGGTTTGTATTGCAATGGGCATGTTTCTTGAATATAACTGACACATGTCTAAGAAATTTGTCTTGTTTGTTGTATAAATATTAAGCTTAAATACAAAACCCGTACACTTATCTTCATTTTGTTGGAAATTATCAAAGTTTTTTTTTTCCAGAGTGCGCAAAGCTTCGAATTCCAGACAAGAAGTGTAGGGGGTCTAATTGGCTGGATCAAAGGTTATGACGATCAAACACGTGATTAAATGCAGGTGTGGTGTGTATTTACACACAGTACACATCAACTTAGCACACACAAAACTGCGGATCCGACGTTCTTGTTGTAACAAAAATGGTAATGTCATTTTTGTCACCGAGGGGGGAAGGCTCCACCACCACGTTGGGCTGTCTCTGGAGCCGTTGAGCCCGGGCGTTGAGCACAAAGCAAGAAAAATGTGATTTGAAATAAATTGATGGGATGAACAATGACACTTACAAGTATGCGGCAGCGCGCAGGGGTATCACAGCTATCATATCTTGTCAGCTTCTTTTTTTAACACGATAAAACGGTTGTAAAATTCCAAAAGTTCCCGAGGGGCGCTATAATTCGTGTTGGCTGCTCAGCAGATCGTTTCTCTGACCTTTGACACGGGCAGTAAACCCGCTGATCGGGCCAATACTCCGTGCTAAGTGACTCCAAATCGCGAAGGGAAGTTTCAGTGAAAATTCTCAATGTAGGAGAAATAAAGTTACAGACTTCAGACACATTATGGAGCCGATGCAAATATTCAGATTTGATTAAACACCACGTACCATTCTTTAAAAAAGTGAGAGTCTGATTGATTAATCTGCTTCAACGATACAGTATACAAAGATCGAGAAACTGGATAGCTACGTCTGCAATATCTCAAATATATATTTCAATTGACCACAAATCCCCGTCGTTACGAGTTGGACACCGATATCACACCAACTCAAATCACAGTGGCCGGTTCATGATATACATACATTCTCGCTGGAGAACTCGATCCACTTCGTAATTTTCAAATCATGAAAACATCGATAGGGGTTAAGACTATTAATAAAGGTAATAATTCAAACAGGAATTCAACCTTGAACTGGCGCTGGGTGAGACGGAACGAAAGATTTGAATGATAATCCGCGAGATGGGAACGAAAAACTTGAGAGTTTCGACTGACCAGACCATAAAAAGAACGGATGGTAGACCCCCGAGCTACAGAGGAATGTAATCACACGTCCGGCGACATAGTGCGGATTCCACGAAGCGAGATTTACGGTTCCCCGGGCGAGATTTACAGTTCTGAGTCAAGTTTGATTTAGAAGTTGTTTGTATGGGTTTTGCTTCCTTCATGCGCAAAGTCACTTGTGACAGTCTTGCGGTTGCAATTTTCCGAGGCTGTTTTGAGATGTCACGGGTCACTGCCATGTGCTGCATATGGTGGCACTATGTCCTGATAATCGCACTTCAATGGCGAGTGTACACCAAAGAGAAACAGAAATAAAAAACACTGACAAATGCTTCGTTGCCATTTGGAAAAATAATGCACTATAGAAGGGAAGATTGGGAAACACAATTTCACAGCCTTTGATACAATCGTGCATGCACGAATTAACCTACTGATTTGGCCTGATATATTACTTGTCGCTCTAGCACACAAAAATTCTTCCTTCATAAATTAACGTCGTAAAATTCTTAGACACGAAACTCCTGCAATATATCCCATCTTTACAGATTACATTTCAAGAAGATATGGGTTTATGACCCAGGTCTTTGTCCACCTTGCCCCCGAGAACACCCTCTTTCAGCCTTCGATTCGGTCAAACTACGTCGGGTCAAAGATATGAAAAAAGTATTCGACTCGATTTGTACTACAGAACATCATTATGATGTTTGCATGCTGTAAGCCATCACCGTTGGGTCAACAAATACACTAAGGAAACATTCATTTGTCTACATGTTGCAAGTTTTGCGATAAAAAACAATATATCTTTGCTGATTGAGGAGATTAACATATTGGCAAATAGTTTTGTACATCCCTGTTTGATCTCTCTGCAAAACACATCCTAGCCTATCCGCAACTGTGTTTATACTGTGTTATCACTAGATAACGGGGATGTTGCGTGATACTTCGCATTTACTTGTAATTTCTACTTCCTACGCCCACACCGTTTCTTTGTTGGCCCAACAATACAGCAATTCATACACAAATGACCGCATAAATGACACTGCGGTTGACGTCAAATCAAATATTGTGTGCTCTCTTGCTTGCTGACTCGCCCATATCGCCGCAATCAAGTTGTGCGTTCTTCTGTCTCACAGACTCCAATTAGAGTATGTACACAGACATTTTCGCTTGGGCGGAGGGTAATAGATGTGACTGACTTGTACAGCGATGTTTGCGGTAATGCGATGCTATCTTCAGCAATGTTGGACGGGCTACATATATCCTAGCAACGGGCGCTTCGTCCCTAGGGCCAAAAAGGGTATATAAACAGGGGCTTTAACACAATAGTACTATAGCTACGCACCCGATACCCAGAACGCCTGTGGGGTATCAATGACTGCTTTGTGAAAT
>LD352228.1:43779-54732 GCA_001465055.1 Ptychodera flava | reverse complement strand
TGGCCTGCTCAGATTGCGTCATGGTGACCCACAACGGTTATTTTATCGGGACAAAACAAAAAAAATTGCGTCAAATGTCGCAATGCCGCACGCTGGCTGAAACACTGGATATTATCATGGTATTTTCACTTCTTGCGGTTTGAATGCTTGGCATATCCCATCATAATTGCTCGGCTCAGTACAGAATAAAATAACACAGTAAATTAACCCAAGACCATCTATCCGAAAAATGTTCCGTTTTAAATGAATCCCTTCCCTCATCTCCAATCGTTGAAGTAATAAAATAAGGATCTCGGTAGTGCGTTGATAATTGTATGTATGGGTATGTGTATGTATGCCTGCATGATGAGTCAGGAGAGAGAGAGAGAGAGAGAGAGAGAGAGAGAGAGAGAGAGACAGAAGGCATCCATCATTCTGTCTGCATAGTTACACATCACCTTTTCACCTTATGGTTCAAATAGCCCTGTCACAATAAAATGTTTCTAAAACAATATTTCTACTTAGTGCAAGGCTGTAATGTTTTCCTTAACCCGATTCCATCCGTATTTAACTAGCCAGTAGCATATTTGAGGACTTTGACACTCTGACAGTACGCATGGTAAGACAGGAGGGAAAACACGCTCGAGTCTTGAGGACGGAGAATCGACAATGTGGAATGCAAAACTGCGTACAGTTGCCGCCGTTATCAGGTCTCGCTTTGACGATAACATGAAAATGTAGGTCGTTCATCTACTACTCTTCCGCGCAATTTTGATAAGTAGTTTAGAAACATACTTTAAATGAATGTTCTTAGAAATAACACAAAACAACTTCAAAAAAATCAGCAAACATCGACGATTATTACATAAAATCATCCGAAAATATTATTCGATAAGACATTCGTATTTTCACTATAATTACGTACAACAACTTGATAAATATCTCATTTTTACCCTTTACCCTGTGTGAAGACTTCTCTCCCCGAAATCCGAAATATTTGAACGGCAAAATAATGTTGATGGAAAGGTCAAGCGTGGACAACTTATGCATTAGTTTCCTTCTTTGAGAAACAAACATAATTCCCCATGGTAAGGTACTCAAAACCTACTTAGTTGATACCTTAGCGACCCCAATTCCCGCCATCATCGGGTGTGTAACGTCGATATTGCGGTAATACCACCCGCGAAGCCAGACAGAAGTTGGCCTGCGTAGGTCAGAGAGGGTCTTACATAGAGTAAGCGGCCAGGCGGCTTTTTTTCTAAAACTGGTGCGAAAAATCGTGATTCAAGTCGTTAAGGTGACCGTAAAGAGGTGGACTTTTATTCAGCGGTTCTTATCTCAGTGTGGAAAGCACCCAGCATCTCACTTGAGTACCGCTCCTCATGATGTCAACAAAGCAAAACAAAACAAACTTACTCGCAAGTGGCCATACAGAAGCCGATGGTGGTTCACCGTGACAACATCTTTGTGATAGCCGGAGTCAAATCTTATTGCCTACTTGGAACAAACTTAAAGTGTACATTATCCATCACACCTCTCTCTCTCTCTCTCTCTCTCTCTCTCTCTCTCTCTCTCTCAGCTGAAGTTGCCAGTCGTAGTATCACGGTAGGTCGACTTGTGAGGTCTGATGTGATCTTAAAGACTCTTGCAATACACCAATAATAAATACAAAATACACGGCTGACATGTGCTAATTACATCATTGCCTTCCGATCATATGATGTTGTGAGTGATCCTCGAGGCTACGTGAAGGAAGATAAAACAACTGCTGACAGAGGTGGGCAATTACGCTCCCTTTGGTGGGCATTTTATGGTGTATTTATTTCCTTATCAGTTTAACGGATTCTGTCTATATGTGTGTGTATGTCTCCATGGCGGCAGAGTCTATCAGGGTCCACTTGTTGTTTATAATTAGCCGTACTGACAAGTGGTAGTTCACAGCAAAACCTCAGACGACGTCGACTACATGAGCAAAAACTGAATGCGGCAGTGTCCTCTCCCGCCTCTGGGCTATCTCTCTCCGTCCGTTAACAAGGTACACTTTAGATATGGGCCGCGGTGACGGTTGTAAGCTGATCTGCATGTCTAGCTTTTGATCTACACGTACTATCACGGGTTTATGAGATACAGTGTTCACACGGGCAATACACATACACACTTGTTTTTTGTGGGAAGAAGCGAGAGAGAAAGAGCAGCCGGATGACGAACGTAAACTGGTAGAAGAAAAGACAGTTTTGTGTGGCAACGAATATCAATTGCACGAGTCCTTGGGTAAAATGTGCTGCGGGCCAAAAGCATTTATTTTGTTGCCTCGATGGTGCTTTAGTGTACACAACATTAACTGTTCAGGATGATACTTTCCGATTTGACCTTTGACCCCTATGTTATGGCCGAACAAACTGTCGTAAATCACCGTGAACGAAGTTGTAAAAAACGCCGTAACTGCTTTCCGCGAGAGTATGGACTAACTGTTCAGATAGGCAAAAGTACGCAATGTTCTATCGAAAAGATAGCGAGGTAGGGTTTAGAGAATGATTCTTTCGTATCTCCGAACATCTTGTTCCGACCCGATTCACGGAATTTTTGGAAATAGTATGCCGCTGCATGAATGAACCGCTTCTTGCTGGTCGGCAATTGTGCTAGCATGTCGCTCCTCGAACAATACACGGTTGTCTTTGAATTGAAGAGCTAGTGGGTAATTGTCCAAGTCAGCAATTTGGTGTGAAGTTAATGCCGACTCCGTTGGCTAGGAGCTGACAAGGACCATAAACTTTGCAAAAGGCGCAGCGCCAAAACAAATTGAACGGGTGACGACGCTGCGAAACTGTTCACACTTAAGAGAGCGCCACGATTTTACGACATGCAACACAAATGATGTAGATTCCTTTCGAGTTAAGCGCACCGCACACATATGAAATTTCCCTCAGTTTACCGAAAGTTGGCAGATTCGCAACATACCCCTTGGTTCACTGTCAAAATAAACCGACGATATGCTGTTTTCAAAAGCTATTCCACAGAGCTTTGCAGTTGACGGATCCTGTATATCAAAGCCCAATCATATTTCGGAAGTTAAAAAACAGAGATACGTTCAAACACCACTTAAGGACGCATCCATCCACAGTGTTCCCCCTAACCGAATCATTCTGCCGGAGTACCAACTAGACGCAGTCATTTCTGACAAGCTACTTAAAAGAGGTGTTTCGTTTAAATCCGTGTCAAATGGAAGGTCTGGGGGATTTTCAACTCACCTTGGTGTACTTGCAAATGCTTGGGGTTGACAGTAGACAAGTCCACACACAAAACACAGAAAGGTCATCCACTGCATATTTCCATCCGTTCCAAGATCGTAACCGGGGATTGGTCAGAAGGCAGAGCCGAAGTCGAAATATATTCTTCTGGTCGATATTCCAAAGATCGGGTAAAACTCCCTCAGTGTAGCGAACCGTTGGATTCTCGGTATTCACTACTCTCTGCCACTTTCCTGCATCGCTTCCATGGAACTTCAGTGTCGCGCAGCAACTAAATGTGTTCTGTCATTGACAAGCATAGCCAAACTGTTGGGAGAAAGGAAAACCGCAATTGGGCGGAGCCTCGATCGCGAGCTCTAAAGAAAGGGCGAGTGGCACAGGTGACAGTGACTGTGTCCGTTTCCAATCTTTGGACGAGGTCAAGTCGAGCCAGTTTCTATCACAGCCGGGATGCGCGGTCTGTTATATTCTGCGTGCTATGGTTTACGGCGAATGGTAACTTCGAAGGGAAGTTGCTCTCCAGTACACGGACTGTAGGACTGACTTCTTCGCAAGCGACTGTACTGATAAATACTGTAGAGCAGCACGTGTAGGTTGTAACGATTTTTGGAAAGATAAACACTAAGTCAGGTTTAAATAAACACGAAAGATGACGAGCGAAGGGAACCAGCCAGTCTCCTCCCTTCTTTCATACTTAATTCTGTCACCGCCGCAAGAAATTTATGGCAATTTATGGGCGTAGATGAGCACTCCTGATAAAGTCACAGAAGTCAAGGTTTAGTGCAAATAGCACGGAGGGGAGAAAAGCCCATAATTCGAGTTTTGCTTGTTATCTGCGCCCGACCTCACCGCAAACCAATATCTGTGACGAAGCGTATGATTGTATACGAAATCCCCAGTGTTTGGGTTACGGAAGCCAACTGTTGTAAATTAACCACACGGCGACTTTCCAAAAACAGACTTCCAGTAAGAGCGAAGTGGAAAAAGAAACAGATGTTGGCTGACGCAGGTAATAATGGAAAACTTAGATTTCACGAGTTTTGCGGCATTTCCCTCGCCCACGTCGTCATTACATGGCGACGAGCAGCGACATGTACAGAATTGTTGTTGTAATTCGAGTATTGGACGGACTGCGTCGGCGATGCACAAAGTTTTGAGTTTTTAAAGTTCTGCTTTACCTTAATTCAAGAAAGGAGAGATCACAGACAGGAAGAATGCTCATTTCCCGGATCAGCAAGATCCTACCGCCGACTTGTTTTGTGCTGGTGTATCGTTTTACTGTTTCTGTTCCAACAGAATATCTACTCCGGCTGGCGTGACATCCAAGCGAGCTGCCTAGCGGTCGTCGCAGACATTCTCCGCTACCACCCATAGAAAGCTGCAGCCGTCAAACCACACCGCATAAGGTGAAATTACACATCTGATCAAGGCAGATGACGCACTCGGCAATGATTGAAGTAGCGGCTGTGTAGAGACAGACAAGAGATGGGGGAAAACAGGGAACGATTCCAGAAATAGTTAAGGATCGAATTTATACAGCACTAGATAAACTTTTGTTTTCAGAAAAAATTATACCGATTGCAACTTGAACTCGCAGTTTGTCAGCCGGGCCAGGCAGTCTGACCTCCCTCGGGCCTGGACCGCCCGCAGCACCATGACTTGTTAGCCGGTTGTCAGAACCCCCAGACACATTAACGACCCACAGGTGTTACGGTACGCGCATACTCACTGTGTTCAGTTTCGCCCTCTTAAAAAGAATATTTACAACCGCAGCGATAATGCAAATGCTACATTTCTGTGTACCGGGTGGTTTCTCCTGGGATTATCGTCGCTGTTTTACGACATTGGCCTTGTTACCTATTTACTCCCGATACTTTATTCCCCGAGGCAGGCAAACAGTCGCTTTTGAAGTATGCTGTGTCTTTGTTTGCTGTCATGTGGTCGAAAAAATCTCGTTGGTTCACAGGGGTGGAAGTAATTGTGGGGAGATGTGGCGTCTGATTGAGTCCGTGATTTGTGTACAAAGTTCTGTGACGTCATAAATCCAGCCCGTACGCCTCTGACTGTCCGAAATTGTCCACATCGATCTTCGCTTGTTGGATGAGCCGCCAGGACGTGTTTTGTGTGATCTACGAACTTGTCGTTGACATGGGACCATATTGTAAATACACAATTCAAATGGTGAATACGCACTCAAGTGCATGGTGTACACACAAATCAAAATCAAATCAGCGCTGAACGAGGGACAGATTCAAACAAACAGACTCAAGTCGTTTAGGAAGGGTAGAGAGGTGAATAAATCTGTCTGTCACGCCGTAATGGAAAGGCGAAGCCCCGTTGTAAGTCGTAATTTTACCGTTTAGCCAAAGTTCATGACCCTTTAGCGTTTTGTTTTTCGAGATTTATATGTTCTCGCATCACCGAATCACCAAGGTGACACGAAAGGCATGGAACCGCATTCCGTGATACTATAGTTCAGGTGCAATTAGGGCCTTAAATCATGTCTTACTCTGCTGCATATGTGTCCGAGAATCTCTGAAAACTTCCTCTTTGCTGCTGAACTGATCCATAAGCTTTCAAGGTAAGCCTCCTTCAAAAGCTGAAAGTTTTTTCCTGAGATCGCAACTTTTCTCGGGTGAAAAAGAAAAGCATTTAGTCAAAATCCATGCCCTCGTAGAGGGCGTTTGCAACTGTTAGATCGACGAGCACAGTTCCAGTTGTCAGGGTTTTAATACCAACGTCTAATTCCATGGTACCTTGTTTCTGTCATTTAACTATGTCCCCGGAGAAAAATGATCGACCAAGCAAATAGAAAAGTCGTGAGTTTTATTTACAGATGCAAAGTAACATGAAGTAGAGGCGATAAGGAGACATTTCCTCCAATATTAGTTTTGTTTGAATCATGGCTGTTACGGTAGGATTCGATAACATTTTTCATTGCTTTTGTTGTAGAAAACAGGCACACTTTCCACTTCTTCTCCCCAAAGCGTGTGTAAATATAAATTATTAGTCTTCAAAAGATGACAAATTTGTATACAATGTAAAACGTTTTGTTGACATATGAATTCTAGCTCGTACTGATTGATAATTATGACATCGCACGAAACACACATGCGCACTGCTGTCAAGCCAAGCACCATTCGTGTCACGCCATGATGTTTGGTGTAGAATTTATATTTTACAACACAGGACTGAAAAGACGGAAACAAAACAAATCAATAGTAAACAGCTACAATGGGGAATTAATTGAAGTTTATTTTACTTACAAACAGATGTATATCAACACGGATCTACACTCTCTCAAGAAACGAAACGTATTTATTAGTCTCAATTTAGTGAAAAACTGACCAAAGTGTAAATATTTGAATACCCAAACAGACACACTGGTCTGGTCCCGGCAAACACAGCAGAGCAAGGATTTAATAGAAGAAATGGGACATGTTACATTCTGCATGAGATAGTACTCCTTTTATGATCATCCGAACCGCTCCGCATCGAGTCAACAGAAAATCAGGTGCGAAATATATGAATTTTTGTTACAATCGAATGAAATCTACAAAATAAGTTCAAAGATTAAAGAGTTCTTGAAAACTAATCTTAACAGTCTCAGGGTGGGATACAAAACGTTTGACTATCTCAAGATATGCACAAAGTTGGAATGTTTTCATTCAATAAAGAACCGGGAAATGCAACTTTATTTAACATCTTTTTATGATGACATTTTCAAACTAAAATTAGTTCAAGAAACAATGGCTGTCATTCTTAGATTCTACGCTCTTTCTCTTTTCCGTAAAGTTTACTATTCTGGCAAACACAACGTTTAGTGTGCAATATCAGACTTTATTTACTTTTCATCATGTGAATTCTAGTCCGGACTAAATTTCAGTTGTCATCAATAAAATTGGACAGTGCGTAAACACAGGTTTTGTTCACAAGTGGAAATCTTGCTATTTCAACATGAACTTTGGAGTAGAAGAAGAAACTGTATGTTACAAACAGAATATACATACAGAGCAAAGAAAAGTAAACGAACATGGACATTGGCAATGTTGAGGCACTAACTGAAGATATATATACAATTAGTCGTACCCATGAACCATAACTTGATGCAGATGCAGATTGTACATGATAGCGTGCCCCTATAAAATATGTCTACGTCTATGAAATCATGCATAAAATGACAGACATGCGCATACTAATCAATTGTACTCATTTGAATCTTCACGGAAACACAATGTCGTCATCCGTTAGAAAATATGTCTGTGAAGTCCCTTCGCCTACATGTTTTGTTTTCTGGTTTGAAAATGGTGAGAATATAAAATGAAGTGATTAATCATTATGTTTACTTATCCATTCTGTAAAAATTGAATGTTTTAGTAATGAAGTAAAATGACAATTCATCCATGGACACAATTCAAAGAATACCTGAAAAAATGGAAAAATATTTTTGACGTCAACAAATTATGTAGCGATAGAGCTCATGGATATTTCAAACATAACAGTATCTCTCGCCTTAGAAATCAATCCGCACCTCAATTTTACATTACGGTATGTCAACACCCAGAGCATTCGGAAGCTGATCACCCTGTTTCGTCTATGGCTAGAATTGAGATTGCTATTTTGCTCAAAATAATCTCATCTTACAAAAACGCTGGAATTGAAATTGATGATCGCTCAAAATAATCTCCCCTTCCTAATTCTAGTAGGATGAAAGCGTCCTTTGTCCCGATGAACATTTCTGATGTACATGGCTTCCTTACTACTATGACTGTGAATCAAGAATTCGACACTTTCTCATGATCGGGCAGGTTCTTTCAAATGAGTTGCAGATGAGATACTTCTAAGGCGACACAATTTTGGCATCATGATTGATGCTCTTTTCCTGTGCGTGTTTGCAAGTATACAGTTCTGCTTTTCAATATATATTTAATAAATGTGATATGTAACAATTTTAAATATAATATTGACAATATTCACTTAGAATTCGTCGGGAAATGGAAAGACAGCTTAATTTAAAAACGTGCTGTGACAAAAACCAAGAATAAGTCCGATGCATTCAGGTTGAGTGACTTTCTTCAACATCTGGTCGCCATGACAGACAGTTTAGCTCTCTTCCTCGCACTGTGCACGAGCAGGACCTAGCCACCCGCATAAGCCCGTTTTGGAAACTCTTCGTCCTGACTGCGTAGATGTACGGATTCAGGGCAGAGTTCAAACAGGCGAGCCACGTCACAACCAACTCGACGTAAACTGGTAGCGGCGTGTTAGTGGCCACCGACCAAGTGTTGGCAATAGCAAAAGGACTCCATGACAACATAAACACACCTGGGAAAACAAAACAATAGAGTGATAACTTGCTATTTATAAGCGCCTCTTAATTATCTTTCAACGCCGACAAGTTACATGCACCAATATTTCGCTCAAATGAAATTAAAACCGATTCCTCACCAGATGAGTTATGAATACACAATGGGCATGGACTTTTGAATTTCCATAGATCTTTCGAGCACCGACCTCTTGAGTATTCTGATCCATGGCCCCTGATAATTTGATGAGACACAAATTTTACTCACAAAAGAGCGCCACGGTATATTGCACTCACCTACTACAATAAGTACTGTCATGGCTGCTTTGGTCTGTCTCTTATTAAAACTTCTCGTTGGCAGATGGGACTGACGTTGACCGTTTTCGACAGAATTAGTAGGTACACTAACACCAGAGTTAGCTTCTTCCGTAGCATCTGTTCTACACATGCGTACTTCAATCGTGTTGATCCTTCGAGCTTGTTGTCTGTAGTCATTTAAAACAAAACTTGCATCGGTAACTGAATAGAATCCATTAAAAACCATTCGCTTAAATTGTATTCCTGCTCGCAGTGATGGATTAATTTTGACATTTGAATATTGCAATGTGGTACTGATACACAGAACTGGGTGTTGTTGAAATGACTTTAAGCCCGGATTTTAGATAATTATTTATCAACAATGACATAAGCTTACTTGTATATACATAGGCTATGTTGACAGTGTGTCGGTTGTGCAGCTCCGTAGACGGTCAACCAGTCGATATTATAACATGGACTGATGCTGTTTATCACTTTCATCATATACACAGACAAGATTCATCCTGATTCCCGTTCCGAGATCTTAGGGATTATATTGTGAATTTGATTGAAGAGTGATTTAAATAAATTCAAGGGCACAGAAATTGGGCATAAATGTCACAGAAAACTAGACCAAAAATAACCTCAGACGATCAGACGGACAGACACACAGATAGGGAAAGTCATGGAGGTAAACAGACAAACCGATTCTTCAACACAGTTCATCGTGAATACTCGCCATGAGTTGCAGAGGACATTATATAATTACTCCCGCAAATGCCTTATGTCCGTGTAACGTGACATACCAGCAGGAAAATTAAGTCTTGATTAGCTAATAAATGAAAGTATCGATGAACAACCAAAATATTTTATAACATTGTTGTGGAGATTTATGGACAACATGAACAATTCAAAGAGTACTTTTATTTTATTTATTGTAGATATACCATTGTCTCTGGCATTTATTGGTGGCCTTTGGGAACTCAAGGGAAATTAGTATTGAGAAAACAAAAAGATACAACAGACATGCGAGTTGCCAAATTTTTCACCCAAGCTACTCACTCACTCATTCATTCGCTCCAGGTAAGGTTATCCAGCGAACTCACTTAGTAAAACAATTCATGTGACACACAGTCAACGTGACGCCGCATTGATAAACAAAATACTTAGTATTTAAAAAAACTGCGGGAAATATATCTACAAAATGTAGTTGATACTATCAAGAAAAAATTTAAAACCCCCAAAAATACAAATGTCAAAAGTTTCAATCACAGTTAGCTTTAAAATACAAATAGCATGAGGTTTAACACTTTTCATCTCTTCAATTATTATTTGCTGATCTAAACACGATTGGAACTAAGTTGGGATAATTGGATCTTTATATTTTTCAAATTTCTCAAAAATTTTAGGTGTCCTATGGCTGAATGTTGCGATATTACAAATAACTCATAAAAAGAAGTGTGTAGCTTAAAAAGAAAAGCAGATGAGGTAACATTAGCAGCCTGAATCGACATTACTTCACCATCCAATTATCCCAAATTAGTTCCAATCATGTTTCTGTAAATGTGCAATTGTAAGTCGCCTAATATATGCTGGTATATTGAGTACTCTGAGGCTGTTACTGGCAGATTCCGTTGATTTAGTCAAGATAAAACTAAGCTAATCCACACACGCAGACCTATGTATCTTTATGTTTATACACACATATATAAATAGAAATAGAAATACACGACGCGCCCTTGCGACAGTGACCTCAAAACGGAACTCGTTGTCCCGCGTACTGCGGGCCTCCTTGGGCGCACTCATGAGAACAACTGTGTTTGGTGTAGTCTGAAAGTAATATCTGTTACTGACGATTACCTTTATTTTGCATGATTATTTTGAAGCTTATATTGACGGACTTTCGGAGCTATGATTAAAAGAAATTAGGCCTAGAGCGCTGCACTTGATATCATAATATGCTTGTAGTCTGACTGAGCTCAGATACGGCATACTCGCCTGTATGCCTGAAATTCAAACATATCGACGCGGTCTCAAAAATGTTCAACCTCTTTTGTGTGAAACTAAATTTGTTAAAAATAATATAAAATTTGATTGATAACGGTCGCATGTTCGTCGGGTGGT
>LD352226.1:89044-102858 GCA_001465055.1 Ptychodera flava | reverse complement strand
TTTTGTGATTTCTAACCTCCGATTATTACTGATAATGTACCCGATTTGTGGCCCAGATGTTTCTGCATCCAGAAACTTTGGATAATGCTAGCCAACTTTTAGTGTCCCTAGCCCAGAAATCATGAGAACGTTGCATACAAAGCGTAGTTGTTTACAGGACGATGTATGCCTTGCCGTGAAACTACAGTGCTGCTGAGTGGAAGCAGATACTGTATCAGTCAAAAGCAAACACAACTTATCTCATGACCTCACATGACCGGTGCCCTTAATCTACGGTACTGATAACATGGACAAAAAACTGGCCGAGAATACCTGCCTCACTTACAAACAGCGCTGTCATAATACATGTTCAGAATCCCATAATTTGCATATAACCATTCATTGACGATACCTTGTCTTTTGTGTTTAAACAGTGAGGTGTTTAGCAGAATTGGACGTACCGACCGGCCTGCTAAATCTAGGATACAACCACACACTGTCGTCTATTCGACTTGATTGATATCTACGACGCCTGCCTCTTGCCACCTTTACAGTGTGAATAAAAATCGAAGTTCAGCTTATTCATGGCTTAGGGACTGGTCAGTTTCTTTTGCCGGGAGGATTGGGGTTCCTATGTTTTCTCAATACTCGCAGGGGGTCAGTGTGCTCTTTTGAGGGTAAGATACTGACACATAATTGGAGAGAGAGAGAGAGAGAGAGAGAGAGAGAGAGAGAGAGAGAGAGAGAGAGTTAAATTAACGAATTAGTTTTTAAGGAGCTGTTTCGCAAATAACTTTTTTGTGGTCACCCTGTTTTCGATAGTTGGCATGAGGGCGAGGGTCACCAGGTTATTAATATTGTTCATGAGGGTGCGTGTAAACTACTTTTTGATGTCTGTAAAAACTGCCACCCGCAGGCCGAAGAAACTGACCAGTCCCCTAGTTCTATCCGAAATAATTAAGTCTTCATAAAGGAGAACATGTACGCTGCTGTGCATGTCGCCATTGGCAATAATCCAACTCTACACAGGGTCAACTGAGTTAGTGATCAACTGAGCTATGTGCCAAGAGTTTGTTGACTTTACTGCCGATCAGCTTGTAAATAATCTATAGGCCCTATATATAGTTTGCATTGCAATGCTGTTGTTGGAACTAGTGCGTAGATAAAGCTGAGGACCACGAAATACAAGTAGCTCTTTGTATGTAGTGAGTTCCTATTTCAAATGAATACTCACAGCTTGAGATAATACTAACCAAAGTGCAATGTAATAGTATTCATTATGCAAATTGCATGAATGTGTATCAGGCAGAATGCGCTTCGAAAACAGATATTCGGACTCTTAAACATTTACAATTTTTGTCTGATATACCACTTGTGGGGTTCATTTCAAAGCTCTTGGTGTAAGAAAACCTTTTACCGGTTTAGTTTCCGAAATTCGAAAATTTTATTTCTCCATAGAGTTAACACAGGGATAGCAGCCATTTTGAATTTTGAATATCGGTAAATCTTGGGTTATTTGTTTCTCTAGAACCAAAATTTGCACGGTGACCCCGATATTTATTCTTTATTTTCAGAGAGAGTGATTGAAAGATTCCTAAGAAAAATTTCATTAAAAGTTTAAGTCTTTCACTTTCGAGGCGGATACAACCTTAAACATGAAAATTTGATGATAACGAATTATATCAATGGAATGTATTCACCTGCCTCGGGTTCGCGCACTATTTGAAAACATTCAATGTAATTAAACATGTTTCAAATATTGACGGATTTTAACAGTAAATAAAGACGTTTGAACTGTTGGAGAATTATAAAGTTTTAGTTGCACTTCTGGTTTGGACATCAACCGAATATAGGTTATTTTACCGAGTTCCATTTAGAATGGCACGCTGGAATGGTATATAGAGCTACGGCTTACCAAACTTTAGTTACAATATGTACATGCTATGATGATTTAAGAATGACTAAAATGCGGGCCCGGTATATTCGCTTGAATTTTTTTACAATAACGTCATAATACTTATCCTTGTTCAGTGCATCCTCGGAATAGGACATCATTTACTTGTTCGGCGGTTTGTTTACTATAATTCAAATACCTTTCTATGTAGTCTGCGGGAAAATTGAAGAAAAATTACACTAATAGACTGTATTAAATTGTGGTTGACTCTAGAGTACATTTTGTTTCTGACTTTGTCTCAAGTTGTTTGTTGTTTCTTAAACACATACTGTTCTCTTATGTTTTTTCTTTCTTTAATCGTAGTTTGCAATTTATAATTAAAATTGTGTGAAAGTTTGATTGAACGAAAAGGAGGAATACGGTTGATTGTCGTCGGCCAAGTGAATATCCAATCTCGGTTGAAGATGACTTTTGTCTTGGGACAAACAAAGAATGCCTTGTCGTCAGAAACATTCTCCTGACGACTAAGATAAGATAAGATAAGATTATAATTCTTAACAGATTATCTATAGTCTATAGTTCAAAATGTGTGATAATTTTATTGAAACCCAAGTCTGCGACAAAATTCATAGAATAGTCATGATGCTGCACATCGTAAGTCATAAAAACAGGAAAACCGGCATGATGCGGAACAGTGGGTCTAGTATTTGTCAAATTTTCTCTTCCTAAACGAAACCTGAACTGAAGGTGAAAGAATATTTCCTTGTCTATCAGAGACACACATGCCTGAAAGGCTATTCAGAATTTTATGACAACAAAAGCATTGGTGGGACCTTTGATTTTCTGTTTAACATCGCTCAAATGTAAAAAATGCGGACCTTCTGTCTAAATGACAAGACATATCGGAAATATTATGACAAATAAGTGAATAATTAGGTAAGCGTTCATACTCTCAACGTTTTTAATGTGCCAAAAGATAGGCCAGGGAGCAAAGCCAGTCACAAGCGAAGTATTATGTCAAAGTTGTCAGCCACTTGCATCAGCAATCCTCGACGATATTAACAGGATAATTTGAAGAGAATGAAGAGTTGAGGAATTTGTTGTTAATTTTGAACATTGCTGACGACATAAAAACCTATCGTTTCCCAAGGCCAACTTCAATTGTTACTTATGGCGAGCGAAAACATTCAATATGTGGGGGAAATCTTTCACTCTAATCCACCCTCTTATCTACCATGCCCATCACTTTATCCGTAAAGTACAACCTGTAACAAGGGCAGCAAAAATTCTCACTGCCACCACGTTCATCATCATCAGTAGCTATGCTATAATTTAGTAGTATGCTTCAGCATCACCTATTTCCGAGGTGTACAATTTGATTGTGCTAGGCGGCGTTACGAATTTTATTCGCTTATTTAGACCGTTGTTATCCTATTATATTTATCTGTTTGTTTGTCCATACAGTCCAAATTGTAAACTGTTTGTCATTGAAATGTCGTCTGCTTCAATTTAAAAAGGGAAACATTAGCAAACTATGTTTTTCGATACCCTTGTCATCGATATGCAGCCCTACAAAGATAGAAGCTTGTCGAATAAGTAACGCATTGCATAGACTGTCATAAAAAGCGATTTGAATGAGCCTATACGTTTCATTCGAGTAGCAAGCTATCCAATTATAACAGAACAAGCTGGTATTGTGAAAGTAGAGCGACTATACGCCACTATACTAGCACCGTCTTTCTTATAATATTTCTATTTAAAATTTGAAGTAAATTTTTATTTGATACATTTGACGTAACTCCGATATAATATTTGACCAAGTCTGACTTTTTCGATGCTGTGACGCCCATGAGGTCATTCTAAATGTCCTCTCTAACACCAGTCACAAACATTGTATAAATATTAACTTGAGATGACGTAGTTAAACCAGCCCACTTCTCTACAAGCAAGAACGCTACATAGTTGCTCACCACAGTGTCGCACCGTTCAAAGCATTTTCCAGAATTCATTAGCACCATGTCGAGTACACAACATCACAGTAGAAGGGGAAGCACTGACAGTAGTGGCAATGGAAGTGGCGATGAATACACTGACCGTGATCGTCAGCGGATTGCTGCTGAGACCGACGCCTCCATCGCGAATCTTCGCGCCATGGGTCCTTCCGCATTCGCAACAGGTCACCTACCCGACGACAAGGACGACGAAGCCAGGTCAAATCCTGGCCAAAGTTGGGAGAATGCTTCCAACTCTCCTGTCGAGAATAACAAGCCAAAGTAAGTACATTGAATTCAGGTAATTTCAGGTGACTGAAATAAACCTCAGGTGATAGCTCTAAGCTGTACCATGACAAACTAAAAAATGTATGAATGCAGCTTATGCTCAAAAGCCTTATCGGGTTACACTGTGGTATTATCAAAGCGTACGTGCCATTTAACGCTGAACCGTCATGTTTGCTGACTTCTTTTTAGTGTTTGGCTTTTTCACGTCGTGCGACTCTGGTGGACTTTGCTTTAATATTCATTCCACAGAAGAGAAATATATTCTGAAAAATAAATCAAATTGTAAAATGTGCTCCACAGCTCCCATTGGTTGGTTTATACATAGAGAGAGGGTTTATTGGTCAAACAGAAAGGCTAAAAACAAACAATAGCTACTTCATGACATTTTCAGTACTTACATAATATAAACAAAGAATTCAAGAAACTATTAAAGTGTAATGTCACCAACGAAATAACAGTCTGAATACTGACGAGGTAAAATGCAGGACGGTTGTTAAATTCATAAATGTTTGATTTCTTGAAAATTTACTCCGAAATAATAGTGGATAGTCCAATATTGAATGAACATAAGCATAAACACAAAAATAGCATGCATAGCGACACGAATAAATGTCCCTATGTTTGCACATATGCATGATAAAAGATTTTGGTTTGTGCATGCTCACTTATGTATATTTGCATGGAAGTGTTTCCATTGTTTTTCTTGTTGGTGAAACTACATAAAAAGTGAACTTGCAAATTTAAAATGCAATTCACCAATTATCCTAGGAAGTCTAAGGACGCAGGAAGTTTTACGTTAATAACATAACTTGATTTTGTCGTCTGCCGGTATTACGGATTCTCCACCATGGGAAACAGTCAGAACACATGCATTATAACGCTGAAGAGCCGTGTCAAAGATTACATCAATAGAAAGACACTGTCGAAGGCAATAGCGTTTGCTATGCAATGCCTGCTTTTAAGACGCTAAATGCATCATTATACATGAAGATGCCTTAATAATGTGACTGACGAGTAATACATTCAACTTTTGACCTTTTCCCTGGTAATAAGCATCAGCACAGTCTCTTACTTATCTAATTTTCACAAGCGATCGTTCAGCTATTCGTTCCCAAACGTCAGTATTGCTTATGCATTGCGTTTTTGTTTTTTGTTTTTTTCCAGAAAGAATATGGGAAATAAGGCGTTGATAGTCAACCACAGTTGGGGAGGTTCAATCCAGGGAGGAGTGACTGATTCAGTTCACCTCTTAACCCGTCTACTTCGTCAAATGGGTTTATCTGTCTACTGTACCGCCCTCACGGCAACAGAAGAAGAAATCAAGGAAGCCAAAGCAATTGGCGTTGAGCTCATAGTGCCATCACCGAATCGAAAATTTAAAAAGAGAAATGACACGCCTGATTCCGATTGGTTGTATCACCACAAACACTACTTCACAGATTTGAAAGAGTTGGCAAATGTCAGATTCGTGTTTGGAATCGGAATGGTAACATCAGAGGCGGCCTTTGAAATTGAACGAGACCTCTTTCCGAGAGCAGCATTCTACTTGATAAATCTATTTGACAGTAATCGTGTCACCCCTATCATTGCTAATTGCTGTGACTCTGACCTTGACATTCGTTTGGAAGACTTAACAAAAGAAGGACAAGATGCCAACTCTGTCTTTTCTGTTGGAGGAAGTGTCTTCAGAAAGTACAAGAAATTGTACCGCTCGGCAACCAAAAACATCAAACACTTCAGATTATCACCAATGGTAGATAAAAATGACTTTCAACTTCCTTCTCCAGAAGCCCTCGAGGAGGACGAAAACTTCCAAATATTGTCCGTGTTCCAAGAACATGAACTAGGAAACCTGAAGAGTGACAGCGTTATTGTACAGACCATGAACTCGATGACCAAGTCCTTTTACAAACACATGAAATCACCACCGACTTGGAAAATTTTAGGAGTTCCAAAGCGATGTGAATCTGAACTTCGAAACCGTTTGAATTTACATTCTAAATTAGAGGTTGTGTTTGCGCGAATGCCTTCAGACAAAGGACTTAAGGATGAGCTTTGCCAGTGCCATCTTGTTCTTGTTCCTCCATCATCTACACATTATGTCAATTTAACGCTGGCAGCAATGTGCGCCGCTGTTCCCGTTATTATCCCTTGGGGTTCTCTTAGCCATGACTTAATTAAGCGACATATGCGTGACCATGAAAGTTGGCTTGTTGTCGACATGAATGAGTCTGTCGCGTTAAGGAAAGGTATAATGAGATTCCTCTGCCAATACAACGTCGCCCTTAATAAAGCAAAGAAAATTAAGGAGGAAGTGTGGAACAAAGTAGGGCAAGAGCTGGAAAACATCAATGAAACATTCCTTAACGTGGTGAAAGAAGATGCAGAGGCCATACATAGTGTTACCTTACGAAGACAGCAGTCACCACAGGAACAGAAAGATGGTATTGACTTTTCACACGAATTGTAACATCCCTAAATGCTAGAAAAGAAAAAAAATAACCTTAATATTTCAAGTAGAATAAAAGAGTTAAGTGAAAGATTTAAATATGCTGTGATTTTATCCTTTTATTTATCCCCATTAAGTTATTTTAACAATGGACTGCAAATGTCACCAACTGCGGCAATTTAGTGACCAATTTCCAGAGTCACACTGGTATCTGTCCATCGCATTCTATTGTGATAGGATCATTATGTGTATTCTAAATCTTAATATACCATTGAGTTTTGAAAAAAGAATCAGAGAACATATACGGCTTTAAATATCATTATTTGATGGAACAAGAAGGCGTGTGATAAAATGTCTGATTGTCATTCGTTCTTTTACAGATCGCGAAGACGACAAAGAAAAGCAAGCGGTTCAAAGCGAATCAAATATGAGTCCAAGGAAAAGGAAATGGCAAGGACGTGATCCAGGTATGAGTGAATTTAAAACCTGAAGGAGCGTAATTGGACAAAGAATATTACATTTTGTACTCCTAAATATAATTTTCTGGCTTCGCCTGTTCGTATAATTATGGTTGTTTGTGTTTTGTTGTGAACAGACCCTGCCCCGCGACTGCTATTAACATAATCTGCATGCAAATTTTCCGCAACATTCATAGGTGACATGAAAGTGAGGATGAAAGTGAGCGAAGTAGTTCCAGAGAGAGGAAGAACAGTCCAAGAAGTTGAGAAGGACTTTTATGAAAGTGATGAAGTCAAGAAGAAGACGGAAGAAGTCGGTCAGTCGCTTGATGGGCAACATGATGAGATGAACGTGAAGGGCATTTGGGATGGAAGTATTTCTTATACAATGTCCTGTCAGTCGCTAGATGCTCTAGAATGCCTGGTGGGACAATATGAGAATGGGAAACTACAGGATCTGATGGAAGATAAGTTTCTATCAGATGAACTTCTCGATAAAATCGGGGCATATTACCTTGCGATTGATGTAACCATAGACTATGAGGAGTATTTGATGTGCAGGAAGGAATTGATCCAGATATCTGGTAAACAGTTGATATTGCCATAAGACGTAACCCCTAAATTCGCATATTAGTCTTAACCCTCCCAAAGCCATTGACAATACTTCCTTAAGGAAATGTTTCACACAATAACTTAACATGCTTTTTTTAATTAAATGGTTGTGTCTGGGTCTTCAACTATCCCTTTAATGTTCAGACTGCATCCGATATCTAAATAGTTTATATTGTTCATGCATTTGAACTTAAGCATGCAGAACAAGCTCATATTACATTTCCCATTGATATTCCTTTTTACTCAAACGATGGCTGCCAACTTTTGACAATGCCTGTACTTTTGCACCCAATACGCGATACCCTCCACAGCATTAGTCTGAAAATAATCCCTAGCCTATATCATAAATCGCCATTTTGAAAAGTATCCTCCTTACCGGTTGTAGGCATTTGTAATGTCAGATATTTCACCTGATTGAGCGATATGACTTCCTGTTTGAATGTTAACACGATTGAGCACTTCTTTGCCAATTACATATGTCAAAGTGTTTTTCTCTCTCTCAAAAATCTGTAATTTATAATATTACAGCGACACTACAAATTCATTGCATCTAAGGAAATTGTAGAGTTTTGGTATTTACAGCTCCGTGAATGTCTTTTCATATCAATGCAGGACAACCCTCTCAGACAAATGAACAAGAACAAGATACTGACAAAAGTCTATCTATGGAGTCACAGGAAATTGCTGTCGACAATATACCCACCAGAGTAAACAGGGCCAGAGACCTTCTGAAAGAATTCCAAATGGAAGGAGACAAGGTGACTGAAACACAGATAAATACACTTGACAAACTTTTGCAACAAAAGGCACAGAGACGGCTGTTGGATCACCAGCAACGTTTACAGGAATCTGCAAAAGGCAAGTGAGAAAGACAGGGAGAAGCAGAATCTCATGACAAATCATGATGATTTATACTCTCACACTTACGGACGCAGACATTAAAATGTCCCTAATTATATACATACTTAAATATGTAAACATCGAGTACGAAGATTAGAGCATTGAGTACATGAATATATAGATAAAAGATAGACACACAGACAGACAAACTTAGATATATGAATAGATATATAGAGGGACAGATAGATGGATGGATTTATTAATTGATGGCCGGATGGACAGAGGGATGGCTAAGTTCACAAACAGATGGATAAACATTTGCATACATGCATGCACACACACACAATATCATACATACACACATCATACATACCTACCTACATGCATGCATGCATGCATGCATACATTCAAGCACCAACAAAATTGAATCATCTCATAGTCTTCTAAATCCCGTCTTGAAACAGATTCCACTCATAATTTCAGGAAAAACAACTTACAAATTGCTCTTACTTCACAGGTGTGACTAATGTGCATCTGCTGACGGATGAAGAAATAACGGAGAAGAATGAAGACCTTGAGGCAAAGGTCAACGAACTTACGATAAGTAGTGGGTTGATAAGATCACAAAATAGAGACAGGGGTCGAGGAAGGGAAGTTTTACAATCGGTGGTGGCTGAGGGAGACAGAGTAGAGGAACGTAAATTGAATACTATTTTCAGTGAATTTGTAGATGTGAAGTCGGAGGCCCGAGACTTGGAGATCAACCATCCTGAAGTGGTAATGAAAGCTGAGAAGTTATCAGCGTATGCAGATCATATTGTCCATGAAGCGGAAATCCCTGAAAAAACAAAGAAAGTATACTTGGATATGAGACGAGTTGAGAAAGGTTGGTTTAAATTTTTGGTAATATTGTTAATTTCCTCGTTGGTGTATCTTAACCGTCACATTCAGATTATTGTGACATGCCTCATTTATTACATGCCTCGAGGTGAATGCAAATCAGTGCATTGATTTTGAATAGGAACATCCGGGATGTTAGCGGGCCGGTGAACGATGTACTGACCGGTTTCCATGGTTACCCAGGCCAGTGAAGCCTTTCGATAATTTCGACGTCAAAGTGGACGCTTAACGCTAGATGTAAGATATCCATGCGCGCACTGCTATTTTGACTTTCGTTAAAATCTGTTTGATGCTGGTCGATAATGGTAAAATTGTTTGAAAATACCCTGCTTGTAACTAAATGTTATATAGCATTTACTGTGAAGAGGCATGTAATAAAAATATTATTGTCTGAATACATGGGTTTATGTGCCCTCGCAGCGGGAGACAATTTGCCCTCCTGGCGCCGGGCAAATTGTCACCTGCTCTCGGGGTACCTAAACCCATGTATTCAGGCAATAATATATAATATCGAACATAGTTGATGACATCGCGGGCCGCATAGCCATCACTTGACTGAGAGTGAAGCAGAACTACATTTTCCAGAGTGAACCAGAACTACATTTTCAACTTGACAATTTCGGAATTTAAAAATCATAAATTCTCTGGTTTGCACAGAAAAAACGAATTTAAAAAAATTCTGAGAAAAATTCACCAAAACTCATTTACAATGATTTTAAATATATCTGTGCACCAATCAAAGATGAAATACATTCTAATTTTTTCATGAGATTTTTGTCTAACATGGAAATAAAGCATATGATTGTTATTAGTATGTAAGCCCAAAAATTTGCCATGAAAACTATGTATGAGAGGCATGCAACAAAAACATCATAGCTCAGGCAAGGGTTCAGGTACCCTTGGGCAGGAGACCATTTGCCCTCCTTACGTCGAGCAAATGGTCACCTACCCTTGGGGCATTAATCCCATGTTTAAGCTATAATATTTCAATAAAAACAATAGCAATGGAAAGATGAAGATATATTGCCCGTCAAAGAGGTGGTACTCATGATGGTAACATTGATGATGCCCGAGTTCAGAAGGCATTGATAACATCACTGTTACCCTTATGAGCACCAGCAAAAGGGCACGCAACAAATCGTGATCTTGCCAGTGCCAGTGTGTATTTATTACACCGAAATAACACTTTTGTTATCGAAACTTTGCACACAATGTAGTCCAGTGTTGAGACTCGCCACTGCTCCATTTATTGCAAGATCGAAAAGCTAAATTAGGTTGAAGGTCAACTTATGTATATCACGAGGAGAATGTTGTTTAAGCTTTTCTTGTATAAGGGAGACAGCATTATCAACAGCAGTGGGGCATGAAGTGAAAATATTCTATCAGCTAGTAAAGCCATACACACATATGAAATAAGCTATCATATTTTCAACATAAATATACCTACACTGGTATAATAATTTGAAGTGCATTTGTACACTAAACAAGCGACCTAGCATGTACATGTGTTATGTAGAGAATTCCTCTTTTGGCACATGTGTTGATGAAAAAGGTGGAAATTTTTGATAGTTTATTCCAGTGGCCAGACAAAAAATGGGAAAAATAGCTGCAAAAATACGCAATTGAAGATTTCATCATAATTTGAACATATGAAATTAAGATCATCCCTAAGAACTTGCCAACAAAAGCCATTAGACGAGTAGTTTTTTAAGATTAGACTTTTTTTGTAAAAATTGGCAAAAATTGCATAAAACCGAACTTGCAGATTTCATCATAATTTCAATATATCATAATAAACTAAGCTATTGGAACCTGTATACCGAATATCAAAGCTATCAGACATTTTTTGACCAAAAATGGCAAATATTAGCCCAAAAATATGACATTGTAAATTTCATCATAATTTCAATATATCACATTTAGTTTATCTGTAGGATTCTGGATACAATATTTTAAAGCTGTAAGACCAGTACATTTTGAGAAACCCATTTTTTTGACCAACAAGTCATTGACAATGACAGAGTCCCCACTTGTAACAGGAGTATTAGTTTTGATGGGGCAGGGAAATGTGGTCATTAAGAAGTATCACTGGAGTGTATATGTTGAGATCCATGGGCACATAGGTCTATGTCGTTGTTCCCAATTTGAAACACATGAGACATGTCTAAGTTATGGTTCTAAATCGGGAAAAAAGATCAGACCTCTAGCTGTATTTGGCAGCCAAGAAATACATATGCGCATAATAAATGAGGTAAAAGATGTGACATCTTAAGGTCTAATATCCTATCTAAATTGAAGGGTATAGAACTTGTGGTTACTGATTGATGCATATATATGTATAATCAAGGTCAAAGGTCATCGAGGTCACTTGAAATTTTGAAAAAATATTGTATTGCTAATCTATACGCCAAAACTCAGACTTCAAACTCCATTCGCTTGCCCAGAATTATATATGTGCATAATTAATGAGGTAAAGCGTGTGTTGTCATAAGGTCTCCCATCCTACAAAATATAAAGGACATAGCACTTATGGTTACTTATTTATTAACATTAACGTATATTTTAGGTAAAAGGTCATCAAGGTCACACCACATTTTGTCAAAAAATTTCTATCCTATAGTTATCCCTATATACCAAAAATCAGATATCCAGCTCTATTGGCTTGCTCAGAATTAGATATGCGCATAATTAATGAGGTACTGTATATGGCGTCATAAGGTCCTCCATCATACCATATATGAAGGGTGTAGCACTTGTGGTTACTGAGTTATGGACAAATATGTATATTTGAGGTCAAAGGTCACCGTGGTCACGTGGTATTTTGTAAATAGATCTGAGATATCTGCGTGAACAGATGGACTCACGGACGGACTCACGGATGGACATGACCCAAACTATAAGCCCCCTGGACTTCATCCGTGGGGACTAAAAACTGTGTCACTGCATCCTTTTTGCAATATGAATACGATGAGAAACAAAATTTTATTTTTCTTGGCCTTATACGTGGGAATCTATGGAGAACTGCCTTATATATTGAAGTGGTGTTTTAGTATTTTGTTATAGCAACATATTCTGAGCTTTGATTTCTACTACAGCAATACACACTTTTGACAGCTTAATATAACAGTGATATGCGTGTACAGTTCTGAATGGAATGTTAGTGTAAGTTATTTTGTTTACAATTCTGTTATACAGGTCTGTGTTCAGCACTATGGTCGCGTATTTTTGCGTTTATAAAAGGTTGACGCGGCGGTTCTGAATTGACTCGCGCGAGGATGAGGAAAAGTCTTTATTTTCCTTGGTCTAATAATGATGAATTATGATGAATTGACATAGACAGTTGGCATTCTTTAACATTACATTGAAAGTATTTGAGCCTTTCAATTATTTATACTGCATGGTTCATGGCAAGTGATGCAAATTAAGAGCTCAAGTATTATTTCAATTTTTATGTATTTATGGTACTATTGTTTTCTTGTACAAAATTTCTTGTTCCATCCTAACATGACATTGAAATACCGAATGTTCAATTTGTCAACACAGCGTCTATGTTGATTTTGTCGAATGATAGTTGATGACTGAATTCACCAACAATAACATTGAACATTGTACACTGCCACATTCTGTTGTAAGTCCAAATCTGTCATTTTCATCATCGTTCTAAAAGAGGAGAAAATAAACTGTGTTCTAGATTGTTCAAGTAACTAGTTTAAATATCATCAACAAGTCATTGTAAATGACACAGTTCCCAGCTGTAATTAAGGTGATTTGATAACATGTAACTGAAGTCGAAATAATGTAGCAATTACTATGTGTGACTGATAAGCACAGACACTTATAGTCAGAGTTGTATGTCATAGTATCTTGCCTTTGAGCACAGGTCTTATCATATCTGAGGAATAGCTCCAGCCTGACGAAAATCAAAACAAAATTGCCTCCAGGTGGCCATATTGGCAAAAATCACATGTGCATCTTTACTTCCAGGTGCCTTGCGCTAGTACCAAGTTTTCCTGAAACTCTTCTAAGAATTTCTAAGAATTTCTAAGAGTGGGCCTGGAAAGACAAAACACAAAAATTACAGCAAAATGCACTGCATGAAAACGCAGTAATACAGATAAATTCACACTAATGAGTTACCTGTATTATAGAATAATACACGTGAATTCAGATGAATCCACATGAATACAGGCTTGCTGAATGCAAGCAATGGATTATTGACTGTATTCATCTGTGTATGCACTCTTCAGCTGAAATACAGGCAATAATCCATGCAAATACAGTATGTATTATTGGGTTTTCATGCAGTGAATGGCTATATTAGATCCCACAACAAAATGATCAAAATGATGGCAAAAGGGTAAGGGACTGGTCAGTTTTTTCGGCCTTTGGTGGATTCATGGGGG
>LD352226.1:54886-89032 GCA_001465055.1 Ptychodera flava | reverse complement strand
GGGTTCCACCCTGTTTTTGACTTAGGTGATAGGGGGTCAGAATGTTTTTGAAATGCCCAATAGGGGGAGGGGTTAGTGTGTTTTTGAAGTTCGACATTGGGCTCATACTGGCCTAAAATGAATCGTGCCAGACAAAAATGTTATCATTCAGTTGCATTTTTCCGCGCCCGAAAGGGCGCGCAACTTTAATTATTATAAGACATATTTTTCAGAGCCCCTCCAAGTGCTAAACTTTAATATATCAGACATATATATGTCAGAGATATCCGTACGTTTAAAATTTTTCGGCACGTCCTTCGGGCGCTTTACTTTAAAATATCAAACATACAGGCCTTTGTCACTTACCTCCCCGTTTTCATGTCTGGTATGAACACATTGTGAAACGGGGAGGTATTAGCAGCACGGGCCTGTATTTTTCAGCATGTCCTTCAAACGCATGACTTTCACATATCAGATATATAGTATCAGAGATATCTTGATGTTTAATATTTTTGGTGAGCCCTTAGGGCGCAGTAGTTTAATTTATCAGAGATGAGATATGTGTCAGAAATATCTTGATTTCTGTAAATTACAATTACGTTTTGTACAGTGTACTAATTATTATAAAAACCGCAGTTCATAGGAAAAGCATGACAAGTTCCTAATATTTTTTGTTTTTTCTATGAGAATTCAATATTAGAAAGCAATATGCACTAATATTTCACCATCACATTTTCTTACAACAGTTCTGGATATCTGGTTACGCATAAAAATTTTGGAATACACTCACAGCTTATTCAAAATACTGTATTCACATTTTTAGAATTGACACTTTTAATTTCCTATCTTACAATGGAATGTTTAAAATATACCCTAAATTATATATATATATATATATATATATATATATATATATATATATATATATATATATATATCAGAAACTTTTTGACGTTGGCAAAAAATGATCCACAGTGCCACCCCCACCCCCTCCCCAAGGCCAAAGAAACTGACCAATCCCTTAAATGAGAATTGAGACCTGGAACATCAAGACACTGCCATCTTTTTATAGAGATCTAAAGTGGTGCTTTAAAACAACTGACATTTTGTGAGTTTCAGTTTCAGTTTCAGTTACTGAAAACAATACGATTCAGACCATTACCTCAAACTCACAATCCAAAAGATACATGATTAACAAATGGATAAATCTATGCAGGCTGAATCTATGTATTCATGTCGGGAGGCCTACATACAGTGTAGGTATGATCTACATACATAAATTTCTTTAAAATGCATGTGAGCAAATTATGATACATCACTTAATTTAGTATTACCAGTGTACGTCAAAATTGTGATCAAATTTGAGACAATATTCTCTCTGACATATCGAATAATTACAGAAAGGCATTAAAGATGCAAATGAGCTGGTAAATACTATAAGATCAAAATAGAAATTGAATGATACTAATAATACCACTTGTTTATTTAATGTTGTGATACTGACAATCGATCCCTTTCACAATCCATCTTCAGTCTATTTAATGACACGGCTTGTGCAGCTGTGTAAAGTATGTCACATGGTGAAAACAAAACCAGCATAGCTTTTGGTATCACAAACTTGTCTAGCATGTAGCACATTTGAAAAAAAACCCACAAAATTAATTTATAACCTGGCAACTTTCTGTAAACATGAGGCTGAGCAAATCAGCAATAAAATTACTCTACTTATGGCTTGAAAAATCAAATTTCAATCAATAAAATGCAAATGTGACTTACATTTACATGTATCTTTGATTTGGCAAAAAATACAACAAAACGATTTACAACATTAGAACTTAATCTATTAAACATGAGCTGATCAGCAATACAATGACCTTATGGAATAAAAATCACATTTCCATCAATATAATGCAAATATGCTGCCATGGAAACACGTGAGTCACATAAACATGTGAAGCAGTTGTTCCTTTAAATGTTCCATATGTTTGTGTAAACAAAAGAAGTTTGCATTCAGTCTAAATTTGTGAGATTGCAAAATGTTTGATTTCATAGAAATTGTAGTTTGCAATTTGACATTTGATTATGTTTTTGTTTTCGAAGGCTATCCTATCAAGGGGAGTGTCCTTGAAGTGTTTGGGTCTGGATCAATGCCAGGACAATTTAATCGGGCCAGAGGAATATACATCAAGAAGAACGGTCAATGGGTTATATGTGATGGATGGAATCATAGAGTTCAGGTTATTGATCCAATCAAACTCTGCTGTGATCTCATCTTACAATTCCATGCATTCCAGTCATTTAATCCATGGAATGTCACAGTGGATGAAGACAATGACAAATACTTTATGAGTGATGAAGGGAATGGCCAAGTTGTGGTGAGTTCTGGACAAAGCAAGATTTTAAACTGTTTTGGACGCAAAGAAGGAATTCTACCAAGCGGTATCTGCTTGAGCCATGATGGTTTTATATTCATTAGTGACAACAATGGATATGTGAGAAAATATAATAAATCTGGTGAACACATTGCAAGAACTGAAAAAGGACAAGTCAGTAAACCCTTTGATCTGATTGTGAATAAGAAATGTATTTTTGTATCAGATAGACACAGGAAATGTGTTCATGTTTTGAATCACAAGATGCAAAGTATAAGAGACATTGGCAAGGGATACTTAATAGGACCCTGGGGTTTGTGTTTTGATCACAAACAAGAGGGCATATATGTTTGTGATTACGATGGGGATAGAGTGGCTCACTTTAACTGTGATGGTGAATATCTCAGCTATAAAGGTCAAGGTCAGTTAGAGAGACCCTTTTACATTGCACGGTGTAAGGATAATCCATACAGATTAGTTGTAACACAGTATGGCTGTGTTACACTACTGTACATATAAGCAGACATGACACCACATGATGTCGACTTTGCAAGGATATCTCTGGTGAAAATCTACAAATTTTCTGACAAATTTTACACAACTCATTGCAACTGGCAGGCTGCAAATGTGTAATTTCTGCTGTCCTTTCAGTAATTTGCATATTTAATGGTAATTTTGGATCAAACATCAATGTATCACTTCAACGGACTGTTTTATCAAATCGTTTTGTAAAATGCAGTCAAATTGCAATCACGTGATCAATAAGTGGCGACACGCACTGCAAGGTTAAGCTGAAACAAATCTGAGACGTTTAAATGCCCTGCAAGCTTAATTCTGAGGTAAGAACATCACTATTATAGACAACAAATATATCATCATACTATATCTTAAGTGGTTGGGTTGGGTTGGGAATGCTCTAGTAATGTGAAAAACGGTGTGCGAAAACAGCCGAGTATGTGTCTTTTCGGCATCGCTAAGCACTTCCGGGTTGTATTCAGTTATGTCACTTCGCGGAGTTTCTCTGTTCATGGTCACGTGCTATCGAGGTTTTAATGTCATATTTGTATAGCTTATCTCTGGAACTTTCGAACATGACCCGGCTCCGACGGACTAAATTACTGCATCCTACAATAGGTAAGCCACAGGCCGCCTTACTTTTCACAAAATTTGAGCCGATTCGGACCAAAGCTCGCCACTGTAAATAACATTTGATGAAATTTGAAAGTCATTGAGATTTTTCCTTGAAATAAATGTGCATTTTATACGGATTCGGATTTGAACTTCGCAGGTAGAGAGTGAAATCCAACATCCGGGCATTTCTTTACATTTCCAATATGGCGGCGCCCATAGAAATCCAAAGAGGCAGCTTTGTTAACATTTAGTTTTAACCAAAACTCATCTTGTAAATTGTACTTGACGTTATGAATTTATTTTATATTTATTTCAATTCTTTTTTGTGACTGTTTGCTATTTAAAAAAACAGTCAACAGTATTTTTAGCTTGAAGTTAGAATTTCTTACTGTTTATTGTTTATGTGCAGTCTTGTTTTTCCTGCAGTGATTGAGTTAGAATAATCATTTGTAATTTTATTAAACATGCAGACATTGCATGTACCATGATATGGCAATTTGATGAGTATTTTTTGTTTTTGTTTTTAACTTCATTTGGTTTTGAATGAATGAAAAGACTGTTATTCAAGTTAAACGTGAAGTACATGGAATTGACATTGAGCTTCAGCATGAAGTGCTTTTTCTATCATTCAGATAACCTTCCTTGAATTGTTCATTGACTTTGCAATAAAATAAAAAGTACACAGTTGTTTTAATACTTTAAGTATTGTGTTTGTTGGTTTTCTACATTTGCATGAGCTGTTGTGTTTTTTATTGTTGTTGTTTCTCATAAGATAATTTAGACAACATGTTAGGTAAAGTTCTCCTCAAAATGGTTACCCTGCAGAGTAGTCTTTCCTGGTTTCGCACAGTTTACATGAAAATATGGAGTCTGATAGTTAAGCAACAAGACTGTGTACGACATTTTCTTCAATTTGAAGAAGCAGCATGTCCCACTTGTTGTTAACTTGAAGAAAACCCTCTATGAAAGATCACCAAAATTTCTTGTTAGCACAGCACATGAGCGGTCACCCCTAAAAAAGGTGGAAAGATTAATAGATAAAGTTAGCAGAATGAAAAGTTATAACAACATGATGAACTCTTCAAAAGTATTGAAATGCCGTTCGACATACCAATGAGTTAAACAAATGAGGAGAGGATGAAAGAGAGTGCAGTAACAGAAAAAAGAATATAAAATAACTGAGCAATTGATAGATGAAAGACGAGAGGAAAAAAGAGCTTAAGCGATCTTTGCAGGAGATGGAGGGTGAGGTCGAGCACCAGTATACATTAAGTATCGCAATGGAGGAAAATACCGTCATACACTTCAAACTGGTGCACTAGTATCAACCCAAATACACGAATTAATGCAAAATGAAGGAAGTGAATTTTGAATGATATGATTGAATGAATTTGGTTTGATACTAGACACTATTTATATTGTTTGCATGTTGAAAGATAATGAATGGGTGACCATGCATATATTCGACCTCGGTTTTAGACACGATACATGAAACAAAAGCTAGAAAGAATATATGGTCATGATAATTTATTCATTCTCACGATGGTTTCATTTGTCTAAAACGGGAATCAAATGTAAGCATGGTTACCCATTCATTATCTTTCAACATTTAAAGCAATATAAATATTGTCTCGTATCAAACAAAATTCATGAAAAATGGCCAACTTTGTCCTTTTAAATTAATATGTGTGCAGTTACATTAATTCAAAACTTACATTAGTGAATTGTTTCATCAAAACCTGTTGAGAAAAATGTACATTTAAGTCATTGTCAGTGTGAGCTTAAAGATGAATTTTCAATTGATTATTAACCGCAATGAAATATCACCATAGCAACGCAACTCTAATAGGAATGACACATTTCAACGTGAATGAATTTGATACATTTTAGAGTGATTTCGCGTTGAATTTGATTTATTTTATCGTAATGTACTAAAACAATGTAAAATATGATTCTTCAAAGTAATTTGTTTGGTTTCCACGGTAACACATAATTTTTTGTTCCAAATGCCCTCTGATGATTCGAGGGATTATAAGGATTCATAAACGTAAGCTGTAGGGAATTTCTAATGGCGAACTATGTGATAAGTCACTGGAATTGAGTTACGTGTATATTATCGCCAAACAAATGCAACAATGTTGCATCACCATGGTAACGCATTCGCAAAAAAATATTTTTATATCAATAAAATATTTAGCGTCAAAAACTGCACATGTGATGAAAATTGCACCTAATATATGTAAAACTAAGGAAGTTACATACATTTTACTTGTATTTTGATGTTTTCACAGATGAAAATGGTGCCATACACCTTGCCCTGCTTATCAAACGATTAATCTATATTAATTGTCTGAAATCTGATACACACCTTAGAAGTTGAAAGCTCGGGAAGTAATCCATTAATCTTTTCTAAACAAAAAGCATTTTGCTTCTTACAATCAGTAGAATTCATTTATGCTAGATATATGCAGGAAAAAGAGACTTTAGTGAAACAACACACACACACACACACACAACCATGTGCGGGCAAGAGTGGGCAACTTGTTTAATGAAATACTCAGTGTTGTCAAACTAAAGTATTTGCTACCCTTCAAATACAAGTCTAAACAATAAAATTACAATGCTGTACGTAACAAGGAAACATGTATGTTACAAAGAAACAACAAGTTACCAAAACAGAGGGAAAGGGTGGGTGGGTTGTGAGGAAAACGTACGACGTTGAAGAGATCGCTCAATTGAGGCTGGCGATCGAGCATGCGCAAACGTCACAGCCGACGGTAGCTAGTAAACTGTCTCGAGACTTCTAGTCTAGATGTACAAACACTAAATAACTTTAAAATAAATCCTAAAGAGACATTAAAGAAACAAGACACACACACAACCATGTGTGGGCAAGAGTGGGCAACTTGTTTAATGGAATGCTCAGTGTTGGCAAACTGAAGGACTTGCTGCGCAAGACACACAACACATGGAATATGTAAGAAACAAATTGCTCTGGAGAAACTTGAAAATATAAACTATTTAAAAATTACTTTGAAAGTGAAGAACTTCACAACTAAGTAACAGAACAAATGCTTTGCACCAACGTGAACACAGTACGTGAACACAAAAAATATAAACTATTTAAAAATTATTCTGAAAGTGAAGAACTTCACAACTAAGTAATAGAACAAAGGCTATGCACCAACCTGCACACAGTATGATTCTTGGAAGGGTCGAAATAGAGTGAAAAAATGAATGTTGGTACTGACAATCATACATTTGCAAATCTTGACAAAAGTTGACGTGGGGTTGTGATGTAGCGTTGATAGCAATCGCTTGACCAACGGCCCATAAGCTTCATCTCCAAATCTGGAACACCTGAAGCTGCAGCTGATGTGGCACCGCCACTGCGGAGACTATGTCCGTTATATGAATTAGGGTCCAGTCCTATCTGGCTAAGGAGCTTTTTCAGGTGTGTTACTAGGGTGTTGCCTGTTAGGGGGTACCATTTGGAAGGAAAAAGAGAGGTGCATCCCTGGGTGCATGAGCGTTGGTACGTGAAGTGTAAAGGCGTGAAAACAAATTGACAGCACAGATTTTATGGCCTGAACAGCCTACGACTACATAAACACCCTTTCTAAAAGCACCGCACTTAGATTGTTTTAAGGTAGTATGCACCTCGAAAGTGAAAGACTTAAACTTTTGCTCTAACTTTCCTCAAGGAATCTTTCAATCATTCTCTTTCAAAATCAAGAATAAAAATAGGGGGTCACCATGCAAATTTTGGTACCAGAGAAAAAAATTACCCAAGATTTACCGATATTAGAAATTCAAAATGGCCGCCATACCTGTGTTAACTCTATGGAGAAAAATAAAAAATTTAGAATTTCGAAAAACTTAACCATGGAAAAGTTTTCTTTCACCAAAGCAGTAAAATGAACCCCCACATGTGGTATATCAGAAGAGAATTGTAAAAGTTTGAGAGTCTGAATGTCTGTCCCCGAGGTGCGTTCTACCTTAAATGTATCACTGCAATTGAGGAAGGATTCTCAAGGTTTGGAAAGGTAACATCGGAAAGGTTTAGGTGCATTGTGGGAAAAAGGCAATTGACGCACAACAAGTTCGCCCAAAGGGAATAAACCATAAAATGCCGTAGTCAGTGCAGTCCACATTTCTAGGTCAAGGGTGTTTTGTAGGTTGAAGAAATGTTATAGTTTAAATAGAATGTCAAAGGTTAGTGTAAGTTTCTGGTCCCTGCTGACGCTGAACTGATCGTAGTGCCAGTTTGATGGGCGGACGGTCTTCCAATGAGTCGGGCATACCCTCCCGAATATGTAATGAACGAACGGAGTACAAGTAGGTCACAATAGTGCTGTGTTTGAGCCGTTTCTCTTCAAGCAGATATGCAACAAACATGAGTAGCGTTTCTTCTTTCGCTGGCAGTGGGGCAAGGCCAAGCCTTTCACAAAACTCGATGTACGATTTCTGGCGAGTACTGTATGTCCGGTTTGTGTTCTCAGAGTACGCCTGACCAACAAAATGGCAAGCTCGGCTCCACCAGTGCGAGGCATGTGAATCGGCTCCTGCAACAGGTAGCAGTATCATTAATGTTATTTTTTTATACCGTGACAGTGCGTCTGCACGAATGTTTTTTGCGCCTTCAACATGGATAGCATTCATGATAAAGTTGTATTCAGTGCATGCATAGAAGAGTGTTCGCAGCAGTGCCGCACAACATTCACTGCGTGATGTGCCAGCTTGTATCATGGACACAACTGATGAGTTGTCACAATGAAATAATATGCAACGCCCTGAAAGGTGCTGGCCCCAGGTCTCTGCTGCACGTACAATAGCATACAGTTCCCTCCAGTTAATAGAGTACAGTTTTAGACTGTAATCTACAATTTCATCCACAAAGCGGCCCAGGAGTGTATTTTCTTAATATACAGCCCCGTATCCAATGTCTGATGCATCCGTATATAGGTGTAAGTCAACATTACTGGTCCAGAAGGTATCGTAGAACATGCTAACCCCATTCCACGTGGGCAAATAATCGAGCCACCATTGAGTGTCAGGTTCAAAGCTGCAAGTCAGCCTAACTCTGCGATGAAGTTGTCGCAGTCGTTTTGAGGTATCAATGAGAGCCGTCTGAGAAATACACGGCCTAGGAGGCACACACGAGTGATAAACGTCAGTTTCCCTATGAGAGAAAGTATATGTCTTTTAGTAGCATATGTGTAGTTCTGTCATATGTGCAGTTCGTTCAGTGTTTCATTTACCCTGTGTGCAGAGATGCGGGCTTCCATTCGAAAGTGTCTATGTTATTCCTAGGAATTCCATGCATGTTGAAGGTTTTGTCACTTTTTGTGAATTCACAGGGAAGCCTAAGTCACTACACGCTGATAGCATTCCCTGCAGATTATGTTCACATTAAATTTTGTTGGTGTTTGCCGGTCCTGATGTAAAATATAGTCATCAAGGTAATGGTCAACATGGTTAACACTGTATTGTGTCGTCATGATGAACTGAAGGCAATCCGCAAATTCAGTAAATATCGCTGGGCTGCTCCGGAGACCAAAGGGCAATACTTTACTATAGAAATAACATGTCTTGAGTTCACCGTTGATCTCCATGTCCCATGAGCAACCGAGAAGTTTCCAGTCTTCAGACCTAACAGGGATTTGATAGAAAGCGTCCTCGAGGTCAACCTTTGCAATGAGGGACCCCTTGCCATTACGTTTAATGTGCTCGATAGCCGTGTCTATTGACATATATGTACATGAATAGTCCTCTTTCGAAATGTGGTCATTTACTGAGAGATGCGGCGGCCAGGAAAGATAATGAATTATGCGATATTTTTGTGTTTTCCTTTGGACGAGCGCCAAGGGGTGAACTTTAAAAACGAATTCGTCGGTGGTGTTGTAAATGGTCCTGCCTTATATCCTTTCTTAACTTCGTCGAGTACTTTCTGTGTTACAATGGGTTTTACGTCCAGGGCACTCTTCCAATTGGAGGGCAGCAAGACGGCTTGCGGCTTTGTCCATTGTATCCGATAGGCACCCCTTGCTGAATCCACGTCATGATCTTCCTGGCATGTTCTTGATTTGGGTGTTTACTGAAAGCCTTTTTCCAGGCTTGATGGTTGAACCTGCATGCAAGTTTTACAGTGGATGAGTGGAGAGGTTCCGCCACAGCGTTTACAACACTTGTGTTAACGTTTGCATGTGGGGAATTTGCACTCGTCAGTTTGGTATAACAAACATACCGAAGTCTTCTTCTTTTCTCTCGGCATCTCTTTCTCCGAAGTCTGGAGTAGGTCCTCACGAAAATGGCACTCCTTTGCCAAATGGTCAGTAGCCTTACAGCGGTAACACTCTTTACGAGTACCCTTAACAGCAGAGGGGTCAATGAAGGTAGTAAGATACAGATCATTGTCGATAATGTGATAGCTGAATGTTTTTTGCTCGGCTAATTTGTGCCTAAATTTCACGTCGTAGGCGTAGGCAGCTGACCAGGCAAACTTTGCATCACAGTTATGTATCAAGTTCCTGTATCGTAGCAATTGTGGTGCCAGGTTTGTATCTCTCCCGAGAAGAATACTCTCCATTACTGTGAAGGCGCTTAACCATTGGCTGTGAGAAGTTATGTGAATTTTCTTTCGTTTTGGCTGAAAAGTTATTTCCGTTCCATCAAGTGTAGCCTCCATTTTATCCGTGATAGCGAGGTGATAGCTGTTTATAGGGTGGAGCTCGCTAAGATCAACCCACTCACCTGCCAAGATTTTCTTTCTACTGGCGGCAGGAATGCCATCGTGTAGCAGTTTGGGTTGGGCGCTGGCGTGCTCGAATTCTGTTTGACTTGATCGTAGAGTTTCTGGGGGCGGCGTACTGCATCATGTCCGCCAGTGTTTTGGCGCGCATTTCCCGAATAACTGGCGTTGCAATAAGGGTGGAATGAAAGAGTTGTCTCCACTTGCCTGGACAATCTTCCAATAACCTCCTCCAGTCTGTCAAGTCAATTTTCTATAGAACGTTCACTGGTTCGATCATTGCCACTGCTTTTTAGTGTCGGTGAAGCGTAGGAGTCGATAACCATAGTTGGACCAGATAACTTTGATGGGCTGCTTTCAGCGTCACAGCTTTCCGAGAAAACTACGTTCCTATTTGCAAGAGGGACGTCACACCGAGGTTAACTTGCCTGCCGTATGTACTGGAATCCTGTTTATCATAACCGGAAGAGGTATGGGCGGATAGTTCGTCTCTAGGTTCGAGATTATAGGCCATTTTTACAGCCTTATAAGGAAAACGTGTGACACTGAAGAGATCGCTCAATTGAGGCTGGCGATCGAGCATGCGCAAACGTCACAGCCGACGGTCGCAAGTAAACTGTTTCGAGACTTCTAGTCTAGATGTACAAACACGAAATAACTTTAAAATAAATTCTATAGAGACATTTTAAAATTGACCTGAAAAATATATTATACATGAGTTTTGTATATTTTCATTTTTTTTTTCTGACAGCAGCCTGTTGCAATATGTGGTGAGATGTTTGTCATCATGATTTTTTTGACTATCACAGATGTGTGGATGAGTGTACAGAAACATATATAGAAGCAGACATGACAATATAACATGTCAAGTCTGCAGGTATATTTCTGGTGAAAATCTACAACTTTCCCGACTAGTTTACACAACACGATGCTAACGGTAAGCTGAAATTGTTTATGTTAACACTTTTGTGCAAAAATTTGAAGAATTGTTTATTTCCGGTCAATTTTTGATCTAACAAAAAGATTTGTCCTTTATGTGACTAAAATGGTAGTTATTAATGTGAAAAATATGCAACTGTTTTACATTTTCATATTTTAGATGATTAATCAGGGAGCAGATTTCAGGTCGTACGTTACACGGACAGTCCTTTGCACCGTGTCGGCAAAAACTTATCCCAAAAATTGACGATTTTTCACAGAGATGTGTGTGCGAAAACATACCTGGTCATTTCCATGGCTTTCTTGTATGTAGCGACGCCTAGATTACTTCAAAGCGAGTATAATATCCGCAGTTTTCATGGATTTCATGGGGAGCGCGGACAGCGACCATGAATACAGGTCGCCATGTTTCAACTGAATGGCCAGTTGTGTTTGTAGTTAAACTGAATTTCAACGTGTCGCAAGAGGGCACTTTGACCAATGATGCTCTCAGAAAATGTTTTCCCATCAAATCTACAAGTGGATTTGACTTCATTTGACATTTTTGTTGGAAAATATATTTGCACAAGTGCCTGGAACTGATTCAGACACATGGTGACTGGAAATCTCAAGCATACTTGTTGTATTTGAATATTCCCTTTTCCAAGCGCCTAGAAGTTCCCATGGGCATTAACCTCTTTCTCAAGCAGTTTTCTAGAGGTTCACTTTGAACTACTTCGTGTTTGCATGTCAATGTTCTATGTTTTCAGTCCTTAGGTGTTACTTCGGGGTTTTATTTTGAAAACTTAACTTACAAGCAATACATTGCTCTCTGTCGGTCACCTTACTCAAGGCAGGCGAGTCACAGGATTAGCGGCCTCTCCGTGTTGGCCATGTTCAGCTTGCAAGGTTGCCTCCACGCAATAAATGGGCACCTTTTGCCTTCGCCACCAATCCTGTGTCCTGTCTGTCCTTGCTTGGATGTGTGGGTGATTTGGCGAACCTGAAGGGCGCCCTCGGTGGTCATCAGGGTCCATAATTACGCACGCATGCGTTGTCAGTTTATACTCATTATCGGTTCTCACGTTGCTGAGCTGGGAGCTCTTGTTAACCCTCCCACCCTCCCTTATGTAACACAAAGGTGTTATTTCTGCTGTTGGATTTACAGTATTGTAACTCCATGTTGGCCATGTTCAGCCTGCAAGGTTGCCTCCACGCAATAAATGGGCACCTTTTGCCTTCGCCGCCAATCCTGTGTCCTGGAGGCTGTCCTTGCTTCGATGTAATGTGCCGAAATTAACGCGTGGTATTGTTTCAATAGCGTTTTATTGAAGCAGTTCAAAAAGTATCAAAATCGAACTTAAAATTAGTTCCTTTCATGTATATGTTCTTGCTGCAATATACAATGCCTGTTGCCTACCTATGTACTACTGGCGGCGCATCAAAGAGGGAGAATCGCGCAATCGCGCAGCCCAGATGAAAAATACATGCCAGGATGATCGCCTCAAAGGCGGCGCAAATGAAGTTTTTTATTTCATGTCGGAGCTGAAATTTACGGTCGGTCGGGCGATGAGAAACACAAACATTAAAAATGTCGCCCTAAACCATAGACCCTCGAGATAAACCGAAACAGTCCGCTTTGTTTCAAAGACCGAAGACCGAATTTTGATACACAGGTAAAGTGTGGGTCTGTAACTCACATCTTGGTGAAAATAAGTTGGGATTGATGATGAAACACATCTCTGAAGTAGCACATTTGGGTGTGGTGTACAAATAACGATGGGATGACTCTTGGCGACTGCAGCGAAATTTAACATCAAATGCAACGAGCAGAGTCAGCGTCCAGCTCTCGCTGCATCGGGCAACACACTCTGCACAACTTATGATCACAATTGCAGTCATCGCACTTATGGATTATTTCAAAACTGCTTGTTTTCTGGTACAAGTAACGTCCGAATTATCCATCTAAAATAGATCTTGTAATTTCACCGTTCCATTTCTTAATGCCGCGACGGTCGATACGCGTATGCGATGCGGTACAGAAATGAGACCAATCTGTTTTAGGGCCTGGTCAAAATTAACAGGGGGGGAAAGGCCGGTGCGATTGGGGGGAGGGTCACTCCATTTTGCGCATGAGTCAGGGAGATTGTCACTAATTTTTGTGCAAGGAGGGCACGCAAATTTTTTATAATTTAAAATGTTACAGAGAAATTCTGAAAAGAGACACGCAACATATAGGGCACTCATGTATTAATAACACTTGTACTACAAAATACATTACTCACGATTATAAAACATACACATGTACCAGTATGACATGTTTATAAATATTCTTAAACAAAGAAAAACACAATCATAAAATAACATGCAAAAAATGTACTTTCTGTTAAACTGCAACATAAGTATATATATTTATATTAAATACTAGTATGCTGCTACTGCTACTACTGTGAGAGCAATTATAAAGGGGAAAAAACTCCAAACATCAACTGTTCTAAATGTTGTGTTATTTTCTGTATTTTGTCCTGTTGTGCATCTTTTGTGTTCTCTTTAGCCTTAGAGAGACATAGCCAGGTCGCTGTCTTCAACAGCGAAGACCCTCCGTCACACTGTGTTTCAAGATACATAATGATCTCATCATCAGTCACCTAAATGCGATAATTGACATAAGTACATTAGAATCGGGTAGATATGAGTGCATATATGTGCAAGAAATTTGTTTTTTGAATTTCCGCTCCGAAAATTTCCATTCACTATGCATGGTTGTCTATGGGGAAACTATGATTAATCTTAATGCTTCTGTAACCTATGTTTACCAAAGCTCAGCCAAACGTATTTCTCTAGCAGGGCCCACTAGTCCGATACTAGCATTATGCTCTCTAGAGCAGCAACAGAGCATGGGGCATGAAATGAGGAACAACCATACCCTCATGTAATGTAACAAACAACTTCCGTGTAATACTATATTGTGTCAAATTATCAGCGTCTTTATACAAAATAGTAAAACCATACTTCAAAACTACAAATATTACTCCATGGTAAGAATTACCGTGCTGATCAACCTCTCGACAGCAGAAGTCGAACACACTTTCAGTACAAAAACTCTGTTCAAACTACTTTCTATGAAAAACTTAACTTGACATTACCGCTGAGGTACCTCAGATTTGACCGCGTGACTTGGAAACACAAACAGTTCACACGCGACCTTAACTATTGTTCAACGATTAGCGCGATTGTAAGTCCGGTGCAATGTCCGCATATGAAACTCAGTGACGACACACACGATCCACAGCTAAGCAGCTTAGGGGCGCAGCCATCTGCGATCTTTGTTTACTTCCGGTCGGCTCTTCAGGAAAACTCGTACTTCTGCCGAACTCAAACACGTGGAACACAGCAAATCTGAAGTCTTCCTCTGAATTCAAACTAAACGCATCGTCGAAAGTTCAGTGGAACAATCACAAACAATGTTCTCATGGCAATCTCAGACATCTGACTGAACTCATAAACTGTATAAAGTTTGCAATTAACACATAATTTGCTGCAGATAGATCAGCTTTCAACTTGTGGTGATACTATCATCTCTGCGTGCAGTGCGTATTACCCACATAGTGACATACGGCACGGCTTTCATTTTATGAGCAATGTTCGTTCGATCGACTATTAGGATGGCGTGGAGTTTAAATAAACAGTCCGATCCGCATAAAGTTCAATCTCAGCGACTTATGCAGTTTCTTTACACATCTGCTAACTTAAGCAAAACTCAAAATACAGAAATGTCTGACTGAAAAAACACACGCTGGCACTCAAACCTTCAAGTGCAGCGTGCAACCTAAAACACTCTCAGGAAAGTTCTCCTCATGGACTCCCTAGCTATAGAGTGATAACACATAAGAACTCCTGAGCAAAACAGAAAATACACAGCCTGAGAAATCAACTCGTTACACTTCTTTAATGTAAAACTTGCTATACTTGGGCATTGTAGACATGGGACAATAGACATAACTGGTCTTTATTAGAATAGGGTGGTTATGAGTGACTATGTGTACAAGAAATTTGATTTGGAATTTCACCTAAAATGTTCATTCACTATGCATGGTAGTCTATGGGGAAACTATGATTAATTCTTCTTTACTGTAAAACTTGCTATATTTGGGTATATATAGACATGGGATAATTGACATTATTGTACTTGATTAGAATAGGGCGGTTACAAGTGCATATACAACCGGTTTGTACAAGACTGCAAATATTTCTCAAAGGTACGGGAGGGTCATTTGATTTTGCGCAAGGAGGAGGGGGAGGGTCAGCACATTTTGCGCAAGAACTGGGGTGAGGGTCAGTGTTTTTCATGCATCGCGGTTTTGAATCGCACCGGCCTCCCCCCCACCTCTGTTAATTCTGACCAGGCCCTTAGTATGCCAAAAAGCCAGCGCTATTGTTCTTATGTAAATTACGAAAAAAATTGTTACTTTTTCTTTTGATTTGAACTCTTGACTCGTTTTCTGTCTCTGCAGCAGTATATTTTGACAAGTAAAGTGTTCGTGTTGCAAGCTGATAAAATGCAATGTTGATGAACGTGGTGCAGGTGCGTATTTATCGTAGGATACTGTGTGCGTCTACGTAATCCCAACTTATAAAAATGCTCGGTCTCGGGCGCAAAATTTTCGATGTTCGATCTCTCAGACGTCCGTTCTCTGCATTTGGGGCTAAAGTGGTGAAAATAGACAAGTAAGACAACAAAGACATACAAAGTTGATATAATATAATTGCAATAACCCCCTCCGCAGGAGGGTATACACGAGATTTTGGTACAATGCGCTACATGAGCACGAGCCGACAGGCGAGTGCTATATGGATATTTATTACACCTCACTGATTCAGCGTGCACTGCCATTGGTTAAACATGACTCACGTGACATGTAAAAGAACGTGATGATGCCCTCTTCAAATGTGATAATGCCCTCTGCGAAGTTGATGATGCCCTCTGCATTTGATATTACATAGATGACGTCATTTTACTTACTGCGCGTCCTTTCTGCGCATAACAAATTGTCGTTCGCTTGTAAGCAGTCAGCAACTATGGCTGCGAAACGTCATGCACAGCTGTCACCGGCACAGTTAGACGATATTTTGATGCAAGTAAACAGCAAACGAACGAAAATGGCAACAAGGAATGCAATTTCTGTGTTCAGCGACTATGCAAGCAACAAATGTGGATACGCCACCTAGGAGATCGGCAATCTTTCAGCGGCAACCCTAGACTCGCCACTGACAACAATTTACGCTGAGGTCCGGACTCAGAAAGGCGAACTGTATTCGAAGAAATCTTTGTGTTTTTGTGTCTTTGCATGTTTCCTTGTTCGGTGTAATAAAATTAATAACACACGCCAGCACGGGCAAGATCACGATTTGTTGCCTGCCCTCGGGCTGGTGCTCATGACGGTAATATTGATGATACCCTCGCCTTCGGCTCGGGCATCATCAATATTACCGTCATGAGCACCATCCCTTGGGCGGGAACAAATCGTGATCTTGCCCTTGCTGGCGTGTGTTATTATTTAAATAACCGCTCCTGCGGCGGGGATTATTGATTAAATATATCGTGCATAGTAAGCCATTGTATTTACGCGTGTTATCTGAGCTCATCCAACAAGCATTTCGAATTGTTACAAAGTGATGGTGTCCACCATGGATCTAATGTACTCGGCCCTTCAATTCCAGCGGACATCAGCTGATTGCGGCCAAACACAGAATTCAAAGCGAAGACAACTTCAACTTTGAGTCAAATCCACTACATACTAGGAGACGGCGCTACAAGCTACCTGACCAGCTTCGGACGATATACTCCTCTTCGCCCGCATCACAGGGGTGCGTAAGTGCTAACAGATTATGTGAACCACTTTATATTATTTGTCGAGATCAAATGGCAGAACAGGAAAAATGAGATTCGCATGCCCGATGGAAAACTTCAGAAAAATGGCAATTTTAAAAATCGTCAGAATTTGTGTTGGCCAGTGCTACAACTATTATACAACTTAGTGTGAGCCTGATTGTTTCAATTCATAAGCTGATTTATTTAATCCATCTGAACACAATTTTCTGCTTTTCTAATAAACATCTGTATATCCTGCCCGCATGGCGGGTTTAGCAGATCGACAGGCATCTGTCTATTTGTCACACCCGCCATTCGATAGCGTCTGTCTGTATGTCTTTCTGTCCGTGGCTGTCTTTCTGTCTGTCTCTGTCTGTCTGTCTGTCTGTCCTCTTTTCCTTCTGACCGTACTTTGCCACTCATCAGGCATAAACATCTTTCTCTAGTGCTATTCATCGACCTCCAAGTATTGATCAATCACAATCAATCACCCACAATTATCACCTATCAAATCAATACTGAGTAAATACAACTGAGGTAAGATGTCCAAAAAACTGAATGTCTGAATTCTATTTTTAACTTTCCTATCTATTAGTTCCTGTCCCGATTTACCTGCACCGTGTGGTGGTAAAGAACGCAACACGGCTAACCCCAGTCCACAGACGCTGTACGGAGGGTTGGTAGGCGGACCGGACGAAAGGGAGTGTTATTTCGATCATCGGCGCAATTATGAGCAGAATGAGGCTGGTATCAACGTGGTGGCATTCCAAGGGGCGGTTGCAGGTATAGAGGGCGGGCTTGCTATTCGCATAATACAGTCAAGAATTATTATCAAGTAATCAAGTAGTAATCAAGGTTTTCTATTATACTGTATGCTGAAATTGTCAAGGGTATAGGAAAAGACGCCATTGCAAAGCGCACGACTATAATCTATTCAAATTCCTCCAGTGACAGGCGCCCTCTCATTACTTGAGCCTCAGTGCCATGGCATAGTCCGAAAACGACTCAAATTTATTAGAGATATACTTCACTATTCGTTTTTGGGTTTTTTTGTGTGTTATTCCATCTCGTACAGGACAAACGGCCTGCGCAGCACCATATGGGACAATTTTTGTGGTAAGGGATATTGTAATGTAAGCTTACAGGGTAGTAACCACAAATACTAATAATTTATGGAATTTCATTCATTGACTGACTGACACTGGGTATATTGTCTTCAACAGGTCTGTCTCACTTCAGGATGAGAAGGAGTAATGCTGCCTAAAAGCGTGACGTCACGGGCTGTTCCACATGAGGTGACATTGTACCATGTAATACAGGCTGTCACAGTTCTTACATCGGCTGCATTGCGCCGAGTTTTGAACCGTAAATGAATAAACATAGAACAAACCAAATGTTTGGTCGAGTGTCTGCTCTAACCGTGCCGTTTTACCCTTGAGGTTCTTCGACATGGGGTGTTTACATTGATCGGGGAATGCCAATTATTTGCAGCGTTTTATTTCCACATAATATAGTACCACAGCATTGGTCGTAGATTTGACGGACACGGTGTGTTATCATGGAGCCCCGTTCGTCCACTCTACGCCGACCCCCGACAATAATACAAGTTTTATGCCTCTCCCCGGCGCCAGCGGCCATTGCAATGCAGCTCGGCGGGGGCGCCGACGCATCTGCCGTGCAGAGCTCTTCGCCCCGCTCCTCCACCGCCACGCATGTGGCACTTGGGAGATGACAAAAAGATGTTTTAATCTGATTATGTATGCATGGATAATTGTTTAGTAGAAGTGTGTCGAAGCACGCAAAGTCGACTGCGATTGTAAATGATTGAAACGACACTTGCAGGGAGTGTGCAAAATGTTGTGGGCAACAAGACTTTTCTCGAGTCAGAATCGTCTTCACTCCGACGAGGTCGTGGGGTCTTAAACTGCCATGAACTGCCAATCGCATGTACACTTCGATCACTAACGAGGCCGTGGGCTAGAGGGGTCTACGTGCCACCCCCATAGGATAACAAACTTGTATTTTAGAAGCCTTGGGATCCGGAGGATACGAAACGGAATTTCAACATAAATAATATAGGGATGCAATAGCTGTTACGGCAATGTTTTGAAGAGTACCGCTTTTGTGACCCCAAATTTGTGACCATTTGCATGTTTGTCAAACTTGTCTTCTTGTAAGTCATCTGGTGAACTTGTAGGGTATTATTAGAAATAATTTTATTCCTCTATAAGATGACATATTGTAATATGCAATATCTTTTATGGTTTTCATGAAATACGACCAAAAGTTACCCCATGCCCCAAAATTATAAAATTTATAGGGTATAATTTATATTTTTACCCAGACATAGTACAAAAGCCAATGCTTTGTATGGAATCTGTTTTATATGCTGAAGGGACATGCCAAAAATATGAAATACACTTTTAACAGCAAAAAATATTGGGACGCAATAGCTGTTACGATCATGTTTGAAGGGTCCAAATTGTGTGTCAGAATGCATTGGGTCGAACCTGGACCCAGATGATGCCCTACCCAACCGATGTTTTCATTCCAGTCTTTATCATCCCATGTTCTCAAAACAATATCTTCTCGCCACTTGTAAATCAGGCATAAGTTAACCAAACAGAAACACCGTACCGTGCACTGGTTATGTAAGTTCATGTGAGAGACACTGGGGATGTATCAACTATTGCAAATGGCGGTTAGCAGTCAGACTAGCTCTCTTGCACGTAAACCGCTAGGAAATAAAAAAAAAAAACAGGTCCGAGGTCGATCCTGGGTCGGTCCTGGATTCTGTGAAATGTGAACGCGAACCAAATCTTTCCCCAATCTCCACACAAAGATTGAAGCGTGGTGTGGCAGCAGTGCGGCGTGGATAATTCTAATCAAGCTAGAGGGTTTCCTAGTCGTACACCGCTCGCCCCACCAATCTCTGCTGTTGGCAAATTTACATATTCCAAACTGTGACTTCTTTCAGTCCTGCACGTGCCCAACTGGCTCAATAAACGTGGCGGACATCTCAGATTTTGATAGAAGATATCCAGCTGGAGATCGCATTTTTCTTACAGTGGTACAAAAATACATTATACACTAGTAAAAATAGTACATAATCTACTAAAACTTTTACAATCGCGTCTGCAAAGCTGACAGCCGTTAGGCCATACATTTTGAATCATCGATTCACATCCATGTAACCTGAAGCAAGGCCTATGTTTTGCAAGTGTTCACAAAATGGAGGATCGATATTGAAATTGGTGTATTTTCCATTCATCAATTTTTTTTTGGTTCAAAGTATTATTTATAAAAAAGACAGAAAACATATATTTTGGAAAATGTGCATTACCCCCAAAAGTGGGTGAAAACCGTCGCCTGTGGCAGAGATTAGTGTAGCTACTCCTGAGACTCCCCAGCTAGGTTATAATAATCCACGCCTCACTACAACCTCTGTACGGAGATTGATCTTTTCCCAAAGAGGATTATTTTAAGCCGACGCAGGGCCGATCCAAATATTGTGAAGGTGAACATAGTGATTGACACCAAGCTGTCAATCATCGACCGGCTAGAAGGTGGTGAGACAACAAGTAAGCTGGCTGGCTGCAGAGTATGGTGTTGGTAGATCAACGATCACCGATATCAAAAAGGCAAAGTCAAAGCTGACTGACTTCGTTGGTGAGATGGACTCTAGAACTGGACTACAGAGAAAGATAATGAAAACGGCCGATGATGAAATATTCGAGAAATCAGTTGGTTTACGCAAGAATGCAACCAGGGCACGCCCCTGTCTGGTATTATGGCCTTGATACGTTTTTGCAGGCCGAAGTTACGGCGGAAGGGCCCGAGCGTGCGTGGGCCAGTACGCCGTCCGACCGAAGTTCGCAAAAACCGTATCAGAGCAATAAAGGTTTTATTATTTACCTTATAGGATGATAAATATGTAGTTTAAAAAAATGTGCAAAGATTTGGATAAATAAATTTATGCAATGTCAAACATTTATCGCCATTTTTGTAATTTTTTCGTAAAAGTGATGGCCGTATCCCGTCGCCTATTGATATACACAATGACGTCATTTGTTTACCTGTAGAACTTGTAGAGCAATGAGGCGTAAATCGAGGTGTAAGGAGAACGACGTGGTGTAACTTAAAGTAGATTTTATTGCACCAGCAACGAAATGCCATCTTTAGAAAAAAGCTCAAGTGAAAGAAATGTTGTGCCTTTAATTTTATGGGGACTTCGCGATGAAATGACTGTGTACTTAAAGCTGGGCGACGGGTGACAGCTGGGCTTATTTGCATGATCGCAGTCGATCTAATTTATATTTAGTTCACTTTCAAATTTTTCGAAAACGCAGACATCATCGATAACGTGCTTAGTCAGCACTATGAAACACTGAGAAATATCGCCCGTTTTCGCTAGCTTCACTGTCTTCCGTACAATCAGAACGGAGGAGACGTTTGCTGATAGCAACGCGCTTAGCAACAAGAATGAAGCCATTTATAAAATGAACGCGCTTGCCAATATTTCGGCAAAGTGTGTTTTGGCGTGATGCGGCAAATTATCTAAAAGGAAAAGGGATATACAATCACATTTTTTTTGTAAAATTGTAAAGTTGGTTCACGAGTCATTTTTATCAGCAAAGAGTGTTTTTCCAACTTGAAATATACAAAAATTTGACTACAAAGTTACACATTCCCAAAACAGCAACTTTAAGGGTAAACCGTTTTACAGAGTTGGCTTGGGGAGCATGGCATGAAGTCATTTATGATTGTTGTGTATTATTAATATTTTTTTTTAATTTTTCAGGGGACTTTGGAATTTTATCTCAATTATATACCACGGTGATCTTTGATTAGTTGTTGAAAAATAAAATAATACGGAAGGTTGAGATGAGTTTTAAAGGTAAAACTGATCAAATAAGGTGAATGCTTATTCCCTAACATCTAAGTAGCGTCTAATGTGTCTGCGGTCATGGTTGAAGCTCACATACAATGTAAGTATGGCTAGTAAAAGTTCCGCACTATCACTTTTATTCATTCATTCTACACCAGTTTTGCAAAAAGCATACCTGGCAACAAATATTTTTTATCATGTACTTATATCTAGGCACCCCTAAATATTCAAGTAGATGAAAACTTGGTACTTGTGGATACATTAGTATATTTCTGGTATCAATTATACCGGGCACTGATACAACAATTGAACATTGAACAAGATTTTGTTAATTAATTTTGCCTGCATTCGTTTGTATTCATTCAATAGTTTAGTATTTGAAATAACACACTACGCTGTGTGCCACCTTTTTCTAATAATTTTATAACTCCTGCAGTTGCCATAAATGTAGCCTTTTTGGGCTGGACCTTCCGGCTTAGGCCACTGTCGTGCGGCTTGCGTGATTCCCAACCAAGGATATAATTCCATCCTATAACTTCCCCACGTAAAACAGCACTGCAGATCTGCAGTACATGCTCAAGGCACACAAGTCGCCGTATTATCAGCGAATCTCGCCTAACCGTGTGCAAATTTCACCATAATCCTGCTTCAAGATAATGTTAAAATCGTTGTAACCCCACATCGATGGTCAACTGTTTAATTTTTGTGATTATAACCTCCGATTATTACTGATAATGTATCCGATTATCCAGCACTGTGGCCCATATATTTTCTACATCTAGATAATGGTGTTCCTAGCCCAGAAATCACGAGAACGATGCGTACAAAGCGCAGTTGTTTGCCCTTCGTGAAACTATAATGCAGCTGAGTGGAAGCAAGGACTGTATCAGTCACAAGCAAACACAACTTATCTCATGACCTCACATGACCGGTGCCCTTAATCTACAATACTGATAACGTGGACATTAAACTGGCCTAGAATACCTGCCTCACTAACAAACAGCGCTGTCATAATACATGTACAGAATCCAACAATTTGCATGTAACCATTCATTGACGATACCTTGTCTATCATGTTTCAACAGCGCGCTGTTTAGCGGAATTGTACGTACCGACCGGCTTGCTAAGTCTACGCTTGAAACTACAATTTATGTCATTATTTTGGATTTATATGAGAGGCAATAAAAGTCAATTTACAACATTAATTTACAACCACACACACACTGTGGTCAATTCGACTTGATCGATATCTGCGACGCCTGCCTCGTGCTACCTTTACAGTGTGAATAAAAATCGAAGTTCAGTTTATTCATGGCTTAGGGACTGGTCAGTCACTTTTGCTTGGAGGATTGGGGTTCCTATGTTTTCTCAATACTCGCCGAGGGTCAATGTGCTCTTTTTAGGGTAAGATACTGACACATAATAACGAGAGAGAGAGAGAGAGAGAGAGAGAGAGAGAGAGAGAGAGAGAGAGAGAGAACGCGACTCTGGGACAGAAGTTGGGGCCTTCATATTTTATCAATTGAATGGTGCCAACCAACTGTTAGTGTCCCTAGCCCAGAAATCATGAGCACGTTGCATACAAAGCGCAGTTGTTTACACGACGATATATGCCCTTCGTGAAACTATAGTGCAGCTGAGTGGAAGCAGAGACTGTATCAGTCACAAGCAAACACAACTTATCTCATGACCTCACATGACCGGTGCCCTTAATCTACGGTACTGATAACATGGACATAAAACTGGCCGTGAATACCTGCCTCACTAACAAACAGCGCTGTCATAATACATGTACAGAATCCCACAATTTGCATATAAGTATTCATTGACGATACCTTGTCTATCATGTTTCAACAGTGAGCTGTTCAGCAGAATTGTAAGTACCGACCGGCTTGCTAAGTCAACGGTAGACACTACTTTTTATATCATTATTTTTTATTTATATGAGAGGCAATAAAAGTCAATTTACAACGTTAATTTACAACCACACACTGTCGTCTATTCGACGTACGTGATTGATATCTGCGACGCCTGCCTCGTGCCACCTTTACAGTGTGAATAAAAATCGAAGTTCAGCTTATTCGTGGCTCAGGGACTGGTCAGTTTCCTTTGCCGGGGGGATTGGGGTTGCCGGGGGTCAGTGTGCTCTTTTTTAGGGTAAGATACTGACAGAGAATTGTATATACATGAGAGAGAGAGAGAGAGAGAGAGAGAGAGAGAGAGAGAGAGAGAGAGAGAGATTAACGGATTAGTTTTTAAGGAGCTGTTTCGCAAATTTTAAATTTTTTGGGGTCAACCTGTTTTCGATAGTTGACATGAGGGCGGGGGTCACCACTTTTTAAATATTTTTCATGACGGTGCGTTTAAACTACTTTTAGATGACTGTAAAAAACATAACTGCCACCCGCAGGCCGAAGAAACTGACCAGTCCCCTAGTTCTATCCAAAATCTGAAGTGTATGCTGCTGTGCACGTAGCCATTGGCAATAATCCAACTCTACAAAGGGTGTACTGGTTTAGTGATCAACAGAGCTATGTGCCAAGAGTTTGTTGACTTTACTACCGATCAGCTTGTAAATAATCTTTAGGCCCTACTTATAGTTTACATTGCCATGCTGTTGTGGGAACCTAAGATAAAGCTTAGGACCACGAAATACAAGTAGCTCTTTGTATGTAGTGAGTTCCTATTTCAAATGAATACTCACAGCTTGAGATAATACCAACCAAAGTGCAATGTAATAGTATTCATTATGCAAATTGCATGAATGTGTATCAGGCAGAATGCGCTTCGAAGACATATTCGGACCGTCTTAAACTTTTACAATTCTTGTCTGAGATACCACTTGTTGGGGTTAATTTTAAAGCTTTTGGTGTAAGAAAACTATCTACCAGTTTAGTTTCCGAAATTCGAAAATTTTATTTTTCCAAAGAGTTAACTCAGGGATAACGGCCATTTTGAATTTTAAGTATCTGTAAATCTTGGGTTATTTGTTTCTCTAGAACCAAAATTTGAACAGTGACCCCGATATTTATTCTTGATTTTCAAAGAGAGTGATTGAAAGGATCGTCAAGAAAAAATTGAGCAAAAGTTTAAGTCTTTCACTTTCGAGGCGGATACAACCTTAAAGATGAAAATTTGATGATAACGAATCATATCAATCAAACGTATTCACTTGCCTCGTTCGCGCACTATGTGAAAACATTCGCTGTAATTAAACATGTTTGAAATATTGAACAGTAGATGAAGACGTTTGAACTGTGGGAGAATTATAAAGCTTTAGTTGCACTTCTAGTTTGGACATCAACCGAATGTAGGTTATTTTCACGAGTTACATTTACAATGGCAGGCCGCAAATGGCATATAGAGCTAATGCTTACCAAACTTAAGTTATAATATGTACATGCTATGATGATTTAAGAATGACTAAAATGCGGGCCCGGTTTTGTTTGTTTGTTTTTCTGTTATTTTCGCTTGAACTTTTTTACAATGACGGCCGTAATACGTATCCCTGTTCAGTGCATCCTCGGAATAGGACATCATTTGCTAGTTTGGCGGTTCGTTCACCAGAAGTCAAATAAATTTCTATGTAGACTGAAAACATTGACAATTATATTTGACTCTAAATTACATTTTGTTTATGACTTTGTCTCAAGTTGTTTGTTGTTTCTTAAACACATACTGTTCTCGTATGTTTGTTTCTTTTTTTAATCGTAGTTTGCAATTTATAATTAAACTTGTGTTAAAGTTTGATTGAACGAAACGAAGGAATACGTTTGATTCTGCGGATTTATTGTCGTTGGCCAGGTGAATATCCGAGCTCGGTTGAAGAATGAAACTCTTCTCTTGGGATAAAAAAAGAATGCCTTGTCGTCAGAAAGATTCTCCTGACGACTAACCTAAGACTGTCCTACATACTAATTTACGTTCTTCATAAGATCATATGATTACAATTCTTAACAGAGTACCTATAATCTATAATTCAACAAAGTGTTCTAATTTTTTGAAACCCAAGTCTGCGAGAAAATTCATAAGTACACTGATAGAATAGTCACGATACTGCACATCGTAAATAATAACAACAGGAAAACCGGTATGATGCGGAACAGTGGGTCTAGTATTTGTCTAGTTTTCTCTTCTTTATCGAAACCTGAACTGAGGTGAAAAGAATATTCCTTATCGATCAGAGACACACATTCCTGCAAGGCAATTCATTATTTTATGACAAAAAAACAAGCCAAAAAGCAATGCCGGGACCTTCGATTTTCTGTTTAACATCGCTCAAATGTAATAACTGCGGGCCTTCTGTCTAAATGACAAGACATATCGGAAATATTATGACAAATAAATGAATATTTGGGAAAGTTTTCATACCCTCAACGCTTTAATGTGTCCACAGATAAGCAAGGGAGAAAAGCTATTCACAAATATTCTGTTAAATTTGTTAGCCAATTGATTCAGCAATCCTCGACGATATTAACAGGATAATTTGAAGAGAATGAAGAGTTTAGATTCGGAATTTGTGGTTAGTTTTGAACATTTTTGTCAACATAAAACAAATCGTTTCCCAAGGCCAAATTCAATTATTACTTATGGCGAGCAAAAACACTCAATATGTAGGGAAGATCTTCCACTCTAATCCACCCTTTTGTCTACCATGACCATCACTTTATCCATTAAGTACATCCTGTACCAACGGTGGCAGTGAGAATGCGTTCATTATTGTAATCATCATCATCATCATCATCAGTGGCAACAGTTGCTTCAGCATCACCTCAATTCCAAGGTGTGCATCTTGATTGTGCTAGACGCCGTTACTAATTTTGTTCGCTTATTTACGCCATTTTTATTCTATTATTTTTATGTGTTTGTTTGTCCATACAGTCCAAAGTGTAAACTATTTGCCACTGCAATGTCGTCTGCTTCAAATACGTTTGTCATCGATATACAGCGCTACAAAGATAGACGCTTGTCGAATAAGTAAAGCACTGCATAGACTGTCATAAAAAGCGATTCGAATGAGTAACAAGCTGTCCGATTATAACAGAACAAGGTGGTATTGCGAAAGCAGAGCGACTGTACGGCACTATACTTGCACTATTTTTCTTATAATATTTTTATTTAAAATTGGAAGTGAATTTTTATTTGATACATTTGACGTAACCCCGATATGATATTCGACCAAGTCTGACTTTTTTGATGCTGTGACGCCCATGAGGTAATTCTAAATGTTCTCTCTTATACCAGCCATAAATATTGTATAAATATTAACTTCAGGTGACGTAGTTAAACCCATACAGTTCTCTACAAGCAAGAACACTACATAGTTGCTCACCACAGTGTCGCACCGTTCAAAGCATTTTCCAGAATTCATTAGCACCATGTCGAGTACACAGCATCACAGTCAAAGGGGAAGCACTGACGGTAGTGGCAATGGAAGTGCCGATGAATACACTGACCGTGATCGTCAGCGAATTGCTGCTGAGACCGACGCCTCCATTGCGAGTGTTCGCGCCATGAGTCCGTCTGCATTTGCCACAGGTCACCTGCCAGACGACAAGGACGACGAAGTCAGGCCACATACTGACCAAAAGTGGCAGAATGCTTCCAACTCTCCTGTCGAGAATAACAAGCCAAAGTAAGTACATTAAATTCAGGTAATTTTAGGTGACTAAAATAAACCTCAGGTGATAGACCTACCATGACAACTTAAGAATGTATGAATGCAGCTTATGCTCAAAAAGCCTTATCGGGTTACACTGTGGTATTATCAAAGCCTAGTGCCATTTAACGCTGAACCGTCATGTTTGCTGACCTCGTTTTAGTGTTTGGCTTCTTCACGTCGTGCGACTCTGGTGGACTTTGCTTTAATATTCATTCCACAGAAGGGAAATATATTCTGAAAAAATAAATCAAACTGTGCTCCACATGTACAGCTCTCATTGGTTGTTGGTTCGTACATAGAGAGAGGGTTTACTGGACAAACAGAAAGGCTAAAAACAAACAATAGCTACTTCATGACATTTACAGTACTTGCATAATATAAACAAAGAATTCAAAAAACTATGAAAGTGTAACGTCACCAACGAAGTAACAATCTGAATACTAACGAGGTAAAATGCAGGACCGCTGTTAAATTAAAAAATGTTTGAATTCTTGAAAATTGACTCCGAAATAATAGTGGATAGTCCAATATTGAATGAACACAAGCATAAACACCAAAATATCATGAATAGCGACACGATTAAATGTCCCTATGTTTGCACATACCGGTATGCATGATAAAAAAAGACTTTGGTTTGTGCATGCTCACTTATGCATATTTGCTTGGAAGAGTTTCCGTTGTTTTTCTTGTTGGTGAAACTACATAAAAAGTGAACTTGCAATTTTAAAATGCAATTCACCAATTACCCTTGGAAATCTAAGGACGCAGGAAGTTTAACGTTAATAACAGTACTTTGTCGTTTGCCGGTAGTGCGGATTCTCCACCATTGCAAACAGTCAAAACACAGTCATTACTACTCTGAAAAGCCGTGCAAGAGATTACATCAATAGAAAGCCACTATCGAAGACAATAGCGTTTGCAATGCAATGACTGCTTTTAAGACGCTGCATGCATCATTATACATGAAGATGCCTTACTAATGTGATTGACCTTTAATACATTCAACTTTTGACCTTTCCCCTGGTAATAAGCATCAGTACACTCTCCTACTTATCTACTTTTCACAAGTGATCGTGCAGCTATTCGCTCCCAAACGTCAGTGTTGCCTATTGCGTTTTTGTTTTTGTTTTGTTTTCCAGAAAGAATATGGGAAATAAAGCGTTGATAGTCAACCACAGTTGGGGAGGTTCAATCAAGGGAGGAGTGACTGATTCTGTTCATCTACTAACCCGTCTACTTCATAAACTGGGTTTATCAGTCTACTGCACCGCCCTCACAGCAACAGAAGCAGAAATCAAGGAAGCCAAAGCATATGGCGTTGAGCTCATTGTGCCATCACCGATTCGAAAATTCAAAGCCAGAAATGACAAACCTGATTCCGATTGGCTGTATAACCACAAAAACTACTTCTCAGATTTGAAAGAGTTGGCAAACGTCAGATTTGTTTTTGGAATTGGAATGGTAACATCAGAGGCGGCCTTTGAAATTGAACGAGACCTCTTCCCGAGAGCAGCATTCTACTTGATAAATCTATTTGACAGTAATCGTATCACTCCCATCATTGCTAACTGCTGTGAGTCGGACCTTGACATTCGCTTGGAAGACTTAACAAAAGAAGGACAAGATGCCAACTCTGTCTTTTCTGTTGGAGGAAGTATCTTTAGAAAGTACAAAAATGTGTACCGCTCAGCAACCAAAAACATAAAACACTTCAGATTATCGCCAATGGTAGATAAAAATGACTTCAAACTTCCTTCTCCAGAAGCCCCCGAGGAGGACGAAAACTTCCAAATATTGTCCGTGTTCCAAGAACATGAACTAGGAAACCTTAAGAGTGACAGCGTTATTGTACAGGCCATGAACTTGGTGGCTGACTCCTTTTATAAACATGGGAAATCACCACCAATATGGAAAATTTTAGGAGTTCCAAGGCTATGTGAATCTGAACTTCGAAATCGTTTGAAGTTACATTCTAAATTAGATGTTGTATTTGCGCGAATGCCTTCAGACAAAGGACTTAAGGATGAGCTGTGTCGGTGCCATCTTGTTCTTGTTCCTCCATCGTCAATTCATTACGTTAATCTAACACTGGCAGCAATGTGCGCTGCTGTTCCTGTTATTATCCCCTGGGGTTCTCTTAGCCATGACTTAATTAAGCGGCATTTGCGTGACCATGAAAGTTGGCTTGTTGTCGACATGAATGAGTCTGACAAGTTAAGGGAAGGTATCATGAGATTCCTCAGTCGATACAATGTCTCCCTTAATATGGCCGAGAAAATTAAGAAGGAAGTATGGAATACAGTTGGGCAAGAGCTGGAAAACATCAATGAAACATTCCTTAATGTGGTGAAAGAAGATGCAGAGGTCATACATAACGTTACCTTACGAAGACAGCAGTCACCAGATGAAAAGCAAGAAGGTATATTCTATTCACATGATTACTTTTACTGCCGAGGATTTGAACGACCCATATGTTACCTAATACGAAGCACATTAACCCAAATAATTCAAGAAGAGTAGAGGAGTTAAGAGACAGGTTTACATATCCTGTCCTTTTAGCTTTTCATTTATTCTCTATGAAGTTTTTGCACTGATTACTGCGTGTGACTTTAACAATGGACTATGTCACCAATGTCAGCAATTTAGTGACAAATTTCCTGAGTCGCAGTGGTATCTGTTCATCGCAATATGTTGTGATATCCTCATTATGCGTATTCTAAATCTAAAAATGCCTTTGAATTTAGAAAAAAAAGAATTGAGAACACACTGCTTTAAATATCATATTTGATGGAATAAGCAGGCATATAATAAAATGTCTGATTGTTGTTTGTAATTTTACAGGTCGTGAAGACGACAAAGAAAGGCAAGCGATCCAAAACAAATCAAATATTAGTCCAAGGAAAATGAGATTGCAAGAACGTGATCCAGGTATGAGTAGGAGTGGAATTTGATATGTTTTACTCTTAAATATAATTGTTCTTGCTAAGCCTGTGTGTATAACTATGGTTATTAGTGTTTTGTTGTGAAAAAAACCTAGCCCAACGACTGCTATTAACATAACCAGCGCATAAATTCCCTCCAACTTTTGCAGGTGACATGAACGTGAAGATGAAAGTAAGTGAAGTAGTTCCAGAGAAAGGAAGAACAGTCCAGGAAGTTGAGAAGGATTTTTATGAAAGTGATGAAGTCAAGAAGAAGACGGAAGAAGTTGGTCAGTCCCTTGATGGGCAACATGATAAGATGAACGTGAAGGGCATTGGGGATGGAAGTATTTCTTACACAATGTCCTGTCAGTCGCTAGATGCGCTAGAATGCCTGGTGGGACAATATGAGAATGGGAAACTACAGGATCTGATGGAAGATGAATTCCTATCCGATGAACTTCTCGATAAAATTGGGGCGTATTACCTTGCGATTGATGTAACCATAGACTATGAGGAGTATTTGATGTGCAGGAAGGAGCTTATCCAGATATATGGTAAACAGTCATTATTACTATAAGACGTAGCCTATACATTCGCATCTTTGTCTACACACTCCCCAAACTATTGAAAAATACTTTCCTGAAGGTAATGTCTCATATATTTCAGCGGTTCGTGTAGATTGTACCAAAGTCAACATGCTGTTCTAATTTGATGGCTGTCTATGGATCTTAAACTCTTACCTTCATGCCCAGACTGCGTCTGATATCTACATATTTTGGATTATTTATGAATTTGAACTTTAAATAAGAATGCAGAACCAGCGCATATTATTACATTTGCCGTTTGATATTTCGTTTTCGAGCACACTATGGTAGCAAACTTTGGACAGCGCATGTAGGATTGTAAACTAAAATAAGGCAGAACGTTCGCAGCATTTCTCTTCTTTTATGTATGCCAACATGCTTTGTGTTTTTAAAATCCATAATCTATAATATTTCAGCGACAATATAAATTCATTGATTATTCTTAACGAAATTGTGAAGTTTTGGTATTCACAGCCCAGTGAATGTTTTTTCATATGAATGCAGGACTACCTTCTGAGGCAAGTGAGCAAGAACAATATACTGACAAAAGTATATCTGTGGAGTCACAGGAGATTTATGTCGACAAGATACCCACCAGAGTAAACAGAGCTAGAGACCTTCTCAAAGAATTTGAAATGGAGGGCGACAAGGTGACTGAGACACAGATAAGTACGCTTGACAAGCTTTTGCGAGAAAAGGCAAAGAGACGACAGTTGGATCACCAGCAAAGTTTACAAGATTCTGCAAAAGGTAAGTGAGAAAGACAGGAAGAAGCAGAACCTCACGACAAATCATGATGATTTATACTCTAACACTTACGGATGTAGACATTAAAATGTCCCTAATTACATACCTACTTAAACATGTAAACATTGAGTTCGTATATAAGAGCATTGAGTCCATGAATACATAGATAAAAGATAGACACACAGACAGACAAACTTAGATATATGGATAGATATATAGATGGACAGATAGATGGACGGATTGATGAATTGATGGCCGGATGGACAGAGGTATGGCTTGGCTCACAAACAGACGGATAAAGATTTGAATATATGCATGCACACAAAATATCATGCTTACATACATCACACATACCTTCGTAAATGCATACATACATACATACATACATACATACATACATACATACATACATACTTACAAGAACCAACTAAATTGAATCATCTCATAGTCTTCTAAATCTCGTCTTGAAACAGATTCCACTCATAATTTCAGGAAAAACAACTTACAGATTGTTCTTACTTCACAGAAGTGACTAATGTGCATCTGCTGACGGATGAAGAAATAACAGAAAAGAATGAAGACCTTGTGGCAAAGGTCAACGAACTTACGATAAGTAGTGGGTTGATAAGATCACAAAATAGAGACAGGGGTCGTGGAAGGGAAATTTTACAATCGGTAGTGGCTGAGGGAGACAGAATAGAGGAAAGAAAATTAAATACTATTTTCAGTGAGTTTGTAGATGTGAAGTCGGAGACAAGAGACCTGGTGACGAACCATCCTGAAGTGATGATGAAAGCTGAGAAGTTATCAGCGTCTGCGGATCATATTGTCCGTGAAGCAGAAATCCCCGAAGACACAAAAGAAATGTACCTGGATGTGAGACGAGTTGAGAAAGGTTGGTTTAATTTTTGGTAATATTGTTAATTTCCTCATTGGTGTACCTTAAGGTAGTATGCGCCTCGAAAGTAAAAGACTTAAACTTTTACTCAAACTTTCCTTATGTATTCTTTCAACTATTCTCTTCTAAATCAAGAATAAAAATCGAGAGTAACCGTGCAAATGTTTGTACTAGGGAAACAAATAACTCAGGATTTACAGATATTTAAAATTTAAAATGGCCGCCATCCTTGTGTTAACGCTATCGAGAAAATAAAATTTTCGAATTTCGGGAAAATAGGCTGATGAAAAGTTTTCTTACATCAAGAGTTTTAAATTAAACCCCCACAAGTGGTGCATCAGACAAGAATTGTAAAAGTTTTAGAGTCCGAACATTTGTCCCCGGGGCGCGTTCTACCTTAACCGTCACATTCAGATTATTGTTACATGCCTCATATAATCGAACATTGTTGATGACGTTGCGGGCTGCATAGCTATAACTTGACTGAGAATGAACCAGAACTACATTTTCCATAGTGAACCAGAGCATAGACCCTCGAGGGTCTATGACCAGAGCTACATTTTCAACTTGACAATTTCTGGATTTATTATAAATTCACAGTTTTACATAAAAAATACCATTTAAAAAATTATGTGAAAACATTCAATAAACTGCTTTACAGTGATATCTGTGCACCGTTCAAAGATGAAAAAAATTCGAATTTTTTAGCAGATTTTTGTCTAGCATCGAAATCAAGCGTATGATTGTTACTTGTAGGTAAGCCCAAAAACTTAGCATGAAAACTATGTAAGAGAGGCATGTAATAAAAACATCCTAGCTCAGGCAAGGGATCAGGTACCCTTTGGGCCAGGAGACCATTTGCCCTCCTTACGTCGAGCAAATTGTCACCTACCCTTGGGTCATTTAGTCCCATGTTTGAGCTATAATATTTCAATAAGAACACTGGCAATGGAAAGACCAAAATGTGTTGCCCGTCAAAGGGATGTTGGTCATGACGGTAACATTGATGATGCCCGAGTTCAGAAGGCATTAATAACATCACTGCTACCCTCACGAGCACCAGCCACAGGGCAGGCAACAAATCGTAATCTCGCCAGTGCCAGTGTGTAGTTATAACACAGAAAAAACAATTTTGTTTTCGAGACTTTGCACATAATGTAGTCCAGTGTCGAGACTCGCCACTGGTCCATTTCTTGCACGATCGAAAAGGTAGATTAGGTTGAAGGTAAACTTAAAGTATATCACGAGGAGAGTGTTGTTTAAGATTGTCTTGTATAAGTGAAACAGCATTATCGACAGCAGTGGGGCATGAAGAGAAAATACTCTATCAGCTTTTTTGTGACCCCGTGATATTAGAGGGTACCTTCTCAGCCCCCTTCATTGGCAAGAAAAATGTTGGTGCCCCAATATATATATATAT